>JAPYZJ010004073.1:0-23188 GCA_030522765.1 Ophioninae sp. B BG-2022a | reverse complement strand
TTAATGATAAAAAAAGCATTTTGAAGAGAAAACCATAACGAAGAGATTGAGCACAGAGTGGAGTGCCAAATCCTAAAGGAAAAAAAGTTATCGATGATTTAGTGACAAAACTTTTTTTGCCCCAAAATCCAAAAAAATTTTGGATTTTTAATATTTTTTTTAATGGTCCATTTCGATGTAATTTGATCCCCTGAGCACGAATCTACCATTCATTTCCCCTAAAACCCAAAATTTCCATGAAAAAATTGTCAAAAACTCCTTAAAACACGATTTTCTTTGCTGTCTGCAGTGCTTTTGACGATAATTTTATTATATTCGTAATCAGCTGAAAATTTCCGATTGGATATACCCTCAAAACTATTTAAACTCGTAAATTATCCATCTGGTACTTACTTCCAGTCATGCCTTAGACAACAATTTCTTTCAAGTTTCTAACGACGCTGATTTTTCCAGAAAGCAACACACTGCAAGCTTTCCTCGATTGCCGAAGTGGAAGTGGTTGATCTCAGACGGAAATGACGTTCGTGCGAGAAGATCGAAGCATTCCAATCGGTTTGGTGCAACAGAGGATCCTCGATCCTCGACTGGTCGGTTCTGCCAAGACCAAGCAAAGAATTCAACATCAACCAACCAGCTGTTTTCTCACAGCGAACGGTGAGGATTCTGAGATGGCTCGTTGCTCAGTAATTCCACGTGATATCGGGACCGCGCCGTCGATTGATCGCCAATCCATTTTTCCGAATCACGTGACGATTCAACGCGAATTTCTAAAAACGAAAATTCCGACTGTCAAACGAAAAATAATTTCGCGCCGCAAGTGAGAAAGCAAAAAAAGCTAAGGTCGAAATACTGATCAATATCCAATAGCTTGCAAGTCAAAAAAATGAATTCTAGGGAGGAAAAACGGTATGGGAATATTTTTCCAGTAGCTCGGGAAATGTATTTTTTTCTTCATTTATTCCTGGTTCGAACGAGATATCTTCGACTAGGAATAGTAGAATCGAATAAATCTTTCTTTTTCCCGACGGCGACGCGTAGAGTACGAAATGGCGAAAAGGGAAATTTAACTTCTCGTCGTAAAGCTGTTTTGCGGCGTCTATGAGTTTTTATCGCACGTGCATTATCAGCTGACAGTTTGAGTCGAAAGGAATTTTGATGCTTCCATCTGAGACAAAAGTCTCAAGCAATTCAAATTTATTTTTTATTTTATTAATATTCAATAATAATTATTATTCATCAATAATTATAACGCTATACGATACTCATCGACGGATATTAAAAATCGATTAAAAGAATTATCGATTCAAATTGATTTTCAATACTATCGGATAAAATAGATTTTTTTTTAATTGATCAAATTTTGTAAAAACTTCGAAGTTTCTTTACTTTCGATTTTTCGAATCGTATTTTCTAACGACTCGGTCGGTAACTCCGAAATGATTGAAAAATGAATTTCATTCTGTGAAAAAAATATATATCGTATCTACGATCGATTACAAATTTCTTAATTTTCGAAATAACGATGCAAAAAAATTGGCATAATATAAATAAATCATTATAAATAAATCATAATATTCAATCAATTATTATAAAAAGTATCCAGAACACGACTTTCTTTCGCGCCAATTATTTGTTCGTCCAATTATTTTCACAACTTCAAGATTACATAACGTTTTTGAATTTTCTTGAAATCACGAAGTACCGAAATTCTGTTTGATCCAAACTTTAGGTCGAGGAATACACGCCTGATACTGCTGATGAAGCTCTCGACGACTCGTGCCCGAAGTTTGCACCGTTGCGACAAAATCGTGTTTTTTTTTTTTGCTTTTTTCATTTTTCTTCATTATTCCAATTTTTTATAATTTCTTGCACATTTTCCGGTACAGCAACGAAATACGATTTTTCCGTACTCCATTTATTTGTACTTCGTACTATCGAATTACAGTAAGATAAAAAAAAATTAAAAAATATGAAATAAAAAATGTAATTGAACATAACTTGAATTAATATTCAATTATGTTAATAACATTAATAATTATTAATATATTAATATTATTAATATTAATATTGACATTGAATAATAGTTATGGTAAATATAAACATTATTGATATTATAATATTATAAAAATTTCAATATTATCAATATTAAACAACATTAACAAAAAAACGTTAATTTCGTCCCATCGCAACGGCGCAAACTTCAGACTTCATTTCGTCGATTAGACTAGCTTTTGTAAACATTTTACATCGTAGTTTGTAGAAACTTGCGCGATCAATTCGCACTGTGCCTTTTGGACCGTAAAATCGACACCGGTTGTTTACTCTTTCCCTCCGTTAATGCTCGTTTCGTTGTCTTCTTTAATTCGTAACGTACACGCGAGATACGTGCCGCTAGTCAAAACTCGCTTAAAGTATTTATTCTTCGGTTTAAGGGGGAGGCCTCCCCTGGGTAGAAAAGATGACGATGGGGAAACGAAATAATCGCTATGGTTCATTATTTTTTCTTTCGTTTTGTTAACGAAGCTTTCCTTGAATTCATCCAGAGTCCGATCTTAGATTAAGCTTTTATTTATTACGCGCTCTTGTTCGTACGTATCGTCGCGTATGTGATTGACGTTAACAAAAAAAAAGTCGATAAACGACTCCTTGCAGAATTCACTTTTTTTCGTTTTTTTTTTTTCGTTTTTTTTCGTTTTCGAAAAAATCGCGATGAGCACGTGGATGAAAAAAATAATGCTTATCCACGTGTACTTTTTTTTCATATCATGTATGAAAGTTCCACGCACACGAAATAAAAGAATTCCGATTGAAGCAATAAAATTCTGCGTGATTTATTAAATTGATTTTTTATTTATTCAAATTTTTTGTGATTGATGGAACGATCACAAAATTTGTTTAAATTAATGAAACTTTGAGTCGAATCACGAGTGAAGGCCAAATCTCGGCGATTCCGAACTCGAGACTTTCTCGAGGAAGCTCGCGATATTTGGATACCTATTTCGAGCGTTGGACCAGCAAATGGGAAATCTCTGGCGCTACGATCTTTCCAAAAGCCAATTGGGCACTTCCGGTCATCCGAGTGGAATAAACAGCCTCGAAGTTTACATCTCAATGAATCTTTCGTGCAATTTCCGGTCTTCATCTTTTCGGACATTCCGCAATCTCGAAGTTTTTCTTTCCAAAATATTGGGAACAGAAAACAATTCACGAAAATTACCAAAACAGAAGAATACTTTTAAAAAACATTTAATTATATCTTCGACAAAATCGAAACTAATTTTTTTACGTTTTCGATTTTGTACATTTATACGTCAAATCAATTTTTAATATGATTCCGCAAATTTTTCTTTTATTCCCTGATCGATTATTTTAGAAACAAAAAAGATACATTTTATCAATATTAACAGAAGTAAACAAAATCCGAAGCGAAAAATATTTTACAATCAACTTCGATGAAATTGCTTATTCATCAAACAACTGGGAAACTAAAAAAAAAAAATGCAATTTCCCCCAAGATTTTTATTCCTCCAACGTTCGAACCAATCACAGTGTGATTTTTCCTCTGTGGAATTCCAGAGCATCATTGTCGATTACCTGTGTCACGGTGTTTCATCGAAATACGAGTAGCAACCAGTCATCAGTTTTTTTCTTTTTCCTCTTTTATTTACACTTTGGACGTTTAATTTCCACGGAAAAAACTCATTCTCATTATTCGTTTGATTAATTCCGTGAAAACGACGCGAAACGACGCATCTCTTCGCGCAGGGAAACGAACTTCAAACTCAGCTGCATTCAGCAACTCGTACGTATCTTCGTACCTGGAGGCTACGTAAAGGATAAAAAAAAAAAACAAAAAAAAAAACGTTTCTGACCGATCGCTTCGAGGTCCAACGTACCGGAACTGCGCCCCCCTCCCCCCGCTCTTCCTGCCTGTTTAACGTCTGGCTACGTACGTCTGACTCATTGCAATCGATCGAAGATTTCCTCAACGTACTTCCTCTCTCCTTCCGACTATCTTACGTGCCAATGACTCAACGCTCGATGATTCTTCATTTTTCCTCTCGCTATTCGAAATTGAAAATTCACTCGCAGGTTAGTTTGGATCTTCGAGTTTGTCGGATATCGAAACGTTCAAGCTATTTCGACGACAATTTATCGCAGCGGTGATGACGAGAAGAATTGGGGGGAGGGGGAGGGGAAAAAAGATTCTGCCAGTTTCAGAAATCGAATTGTGTATTTGTCCAAAAAAAAAAACACTTCGAGACGTTTTATTCGAGGTCTGTCGATGTGCCACATTCCTTGAGTCGGGTGATTCGAAGCTGTGACGAAATTGCGCGTAGGCGCATTTTCGCGAATGGCGTAACTGCGAAGCTACGGAAGGTGCAGAGGTAAGTTCTAGAGGGTACAGTTACGAACGTACGGACAATTTGGGATCGTCGAAATATTAGGTGTGGTAAAAAGAAAACCGTTATTTTTTAGAGGTCATCTATCACAAACTGAGTCAACCAATCACGCAACTGTCGCTGAAGTTTGGTTGGTACGAAATCTCAGCTTTCTAACGCCATCTAGCGTAACCCGATCGAACTTGTAGAACGCGAAATACAGATAACTAAAGCCATCTGTTGGAAAAATTATGGATTTCTTTTTATTACACCTGATATTATTATTGTTATTGTTATCCTAAAATTTGGCTTGATTACCTTTTTTCTCACCCTAGACTCAATAATTATCGGAAAATATCTCGATGTTCAATTTCATTTCGCAAAAGTATCGAAACAAGTGGATTAATGGATAAAATACAACACGTTGGAATAATTTAATGATGGCCGGTTTTTTTTTTGACCGGAAGTAAAATCCGGAAGAATCAGTTCGCGAACCAGGAAACTCGCAAACGTGATCGAGTTTACGGATGTTTTTCCTAACATTTGGTGTATCGTCACGATCCAAGATAACGAGATAACGCGGTTGAAAAAAAATTGGCGGGACGTTTATTTCGATGGGAAGTCCCTCGACGCGTTGAACGACGAAAAAGTGTCGTTGGAAAATCCTACGGGAAAAATTAGATTCGAAGAACAAGCCGGATGAAGTTATCGTATTTGTATTCGCGAATAATAGAAGTCGAACGGTGCGCGCGGACGTAAAACGGGAGCGTCTTCTTTCTCGCGCGTTGCGCGCACTTCCGGTTTTGTCCTTCCGAGCGTATGCACTGTGTACAGTCACGCGAAGGATCCCTCGGCGATACTATTCGCGTCTCGATGCGCGCGCGCCCGCGACCTTCGAATCTCCACGCTTTCGCGTCTCTCTCTTTCTCTCTCCGTCTCTACATCGTGGAAGTTCCTTCGAGAGCAAAAGCAGATAAGCCGGTCGGTCGTAGTGACGCGCTGTCCGGCATCGAGCGAGGACGTATCGCACCCTCGTCCGAACCGATTTTTCAAAAGATCGCAAATCGTTTTTTCAAACAAAACGTTATCGCTATATAAAAAAAAATTAAAAAACGGTATTCCGGCAGCGACAGGAAAAAACGAAAAAAGTGTAAACTCGAGGGAAAGAGAATATCGGAAAAGCGAAAAAAAAATCGTTTCGACCGGAAAACTTGATGAAATCGAAAAATCCATCGAATAAACGAACGCGTGATCGATAAACCCTGATGTCATCGGACACGCGCGAAATATTTGCGAACACTACGAAAAAGTCGCCATCTATCGGATGCCCGAAGTTTTTCGGGATTAGTTCGTTTGGACAACTTCCGTGAAACGTGCGATTTTATTTCTGTCCCGGTGCACCAGTGACATCCCTCGTGCGCTCGTGGAACGAGAGCGAACCATTTTTTTTCGATCACGCCCGGCGTTATTTTACGAGGTAGAAACTACCGTTTCGCGATCCTGCGCCAAAGTTTATTTTGTGTCAGCATCGTCGATCTCGACGTTTCTTTTTTGTTTACGACGAGATCACGCGTGCGCGCGTTCCCGGCTTGTTCAGTTTTGGCGCTACGAATATTGGTTGATTTATTCATTATAAATCGACCGACATAGGTGAGAAGATTTCTGTAGCGTTTCGCACTTGAGAGCCCGAGCGAAAAGTTTGTTTTTCTCGGCTACGGCGGACTGACATTGTCAGGGGTCAGGGAAAGGTCGCCCGCACTATTGTCGCCGCTTCAACGGTAAGACACTCGAGCGTTCATCGTGCGAGCGAAAAAGAAAGGGTCGATGTTTTATTACTTTCTTCATAATATTTTTTCAAATTCCTTATGATTGTAGATTTTCAATATTAACTGTATTAAGTCGCGTCGTTTCAAAATGTACATTTTTATTATCGATTTTATTTATTTTTTATCTTCAATCGTTTGTTATCAATTATTTTTTTACTATTTTAAGTTCTGTCGATTTTCATTCTTAGGCCGGAATAAATCGTCGTGATTAAACCCAAATAAACGTTTTAGCCAATTTGCAACATTTCGTCATACCGACTGAGTCGGCGAAAATCGTTCGAAGGTTTGTGAACTCTTAACCTCAATTATCGAAAAGAAAGTTTCGACTAGTAATAAAAATTAGGACAAATAAATAAAAAAAAAGGAAACATGAATACAAATTTTGTTCTTTTTTACCTTTTTTACCGTAATCGGCTGAAATTCTCGGTGATTTATTTTATCATCGAACGAGTTCGATGCAGTCGCGATCTTGATAACTGCCAGGTAACGACGGTAAAAAAGGGCTCGAGGAAACAAAGTGTTCGTAGCATTTATTTGTATAGACTGAATAGAAAGAGAGTTTGTTTGCGTTGAGTCAAGAGAGCATTTCTTTAATCAACCGATCTCGACGGATCGGTCGCCATTAAACTTATACGAAAACGTCTCAATAGCGCAGAATCCTCGAAATGGACTTTCTCTTAATTTATCACCCAGACGGAGAGCCTGCGGTTATAGACGATCATGAAATACCGTGCTGACGTTACCAGGCCAAAATATTTCATCTTTTAATTTTCACTCTTATCTGAAGCCTTTTTTGGTCACCAAATTTCGGTCTCCCGAATTTATAATCACCTAGAAACCTAAAAGTGTTCGAACGGCGTTTTTATCCAAAATAGGCACTCGGAAAGTTGAGTTATTCGAAAGGATGAATTTTCGTTGCTTAGCGACGCTGCGAACTCTGGCGTCACAGGAAAAAAGTATTTATCGTTGGAACGCCAATCAAATATGGCATAAACGATTTTTTTTTACGTTTTATTTTTTATTTCAAAATTTGAATTTTATTTTTTTCAAATCTTATTCTTTTTTAATTTTTAATTTTTTTCAATTCTGAATTTTTATTTTTTCTCAATTCTGATTCTTTTTTGAATTTTTTTTTGAATTTCAATTTTTTTTCAATTCGCATTTTTTATTTCAATTCTTTTTTTCAATTTTTTTTTCAATTCTCTCTAGCGTTACAGGAAAAAAGTATTTATCGTTGGAACGCCAATCAAATTTGGCATAAACGATTCTTTTTACGTTTTATTTTTTATTTCAAAATTTGAATTTTATTTTTCAATTTTTATTTTTTGCAAATCTTATTCTTTTTTAATTTTTTATTTTTTTTCAATTCTGATTCTTTTTTCGAAATTTTTAAAATTTTTATTTTTTTTTAATTCTCATTTTTTATTTCAATTTTTATTTTTTCTCAATTCTGATATTTTTATTTTTTCTCAATTCTGATTCTTTTTTGAATTTTTTTTTGAATTTCAATTTTTTTTCAATTCGCATTTTTTATTTCAATTCTTTTTTTCAATTCTCATTTTTTTCAATATTTTTTTCAATTTTTTCAATTCTTTTTTTTTTTCTACATATACGTGAAAGGTGGGAGAGAGAATAAGATGTCCAGAGTTGTGTAAGGATTTCTAAGTCTTCACACCTGATCAATTGACATTGACACGGAGGGGAATCCCCGCAAGAGTTTCTACGAAACACGGTACAGATCTGACGGGCGTTTAACGTCGCTCGAGATCAAGGAACACTGACTGGCTTTTTCCCTTCAGCGACGAACACTTACACCTCCGTCTCAATTCCTCTTCTCCCCCACCCCCCCCCCCCTCCCTCCACCTCCTGTCACCTTTTTTCCTCAATTAACCCCGCGGTGGCGAACATTTCGAAATAATTCGTTAAATAGTCGAGCGGCAAACGACGAAAACGAGGGAACGATGTTTGCTCTTTTAAGAAATCCAAGTACTCGGGTAGACGAAAAACCGGTTATCCTCGCGCTATCCTAACCTCGAAGTTCCGGAAGTTCCTTTTCGCTCCCTTCTCTCTGTCTTTGTCCCTCTCTAATTCTCTCTTTTTTCTTACGTTTTTCCATTGCACGGTTCGTATCGGAATGCAACGAAATTTTTTGTTTTTTTATATTTTATTATTATCCGAAGCGATGTTTTAAATTAAAAGAAAGCTTAAAAAACGATTTTAATAAATTCTGATCAACTCAATAATTTTTTAAATATCTATCAAAATTTAGAATAAGAATCTGATGAAAAGATTTATAAATATTGAAAATTAGAAATTGAAGAAAAATTTCTAATTTTCTTTAATTTAAATTAAATTTAAATTTAAATTTCTAATTTCTAATTTAATTTCACGAAATTAAAATTTAAAAAATTCGGAATCAAAATACGAAAAAACGCAAATTTTGGTGGAACGATGCAAACCCAAACTATATTATGATTAAGGTATGAATTAAGTAGGAATTTTACCCCCGTTCCATTATCGTTTTGTTTGGGTTTGTTTGGGTTTCACACTTCGTTGCGCACGTTGTTTAAATTAAGGATTATATCAAAGGGGACCGGCAATTTTTATTTACGTAATTTCCGGACTGTATCGTTATCTTATTGGTTCCAGGAGCAGTGCAGTATCGTTACGCGTTCGCTGGAAGGAGGCGTATCGAATTACCGATCGATAAGGAACAAACAAACGCGAAAGACTATCGGAGAAGTAGAAACCGATCGAGAATCCGTTGCCGCGTCAGACGGCAGAAATTATCTTTTTTTTATCTGCATCCACGGGAACGATCAGTTGACGAGGTACTCGCGTCGTTGTTTCGTCGATTCTTTATTAATTTCGAGATCGCATCCTTGTAACGCAACGAAAATAATTTTTTTTTATTTCTTCAATTTTTTTTGTTGGATTCCAGCTGTAAAAATCGGTCGAACACTTTTTAATTGTTTAAAAATTTCAAAGTTTCCTGCAAAGGATTGAAATTTATACGAAACATTTTTAAGGATCCTTATAGTTTTACTCCATCAATTTGCGGGACAAGGTTTTTAGATTTTTAGATGATGGAGAAATACGTATTTAGATTTCGCAGATTAAATTCTTAGATTTCTTAGGATATTTTTGTTTTGTTTTGCAGGATAATTTTTTGGGGATTTTCATACGTTGGAGGAAAAAATTTAGATTTTTCAGATAAGATTGTATAATTTTTTAGAATAATCTTTTTTTAATTTTGGAGATTAAATTTTTAATTTTTTTTAGGGTAATATTTTTAGGTTTTGCTCGATCATTTTTAGAATGTTTATACGTACGAGGGTAAAACTTAGTTTTTTGGATTTGTCAACGTAAAATTTGTATATTTCGGACGTTTCTTTTATTTCAAAATTACCTGAATATAGCTTTTGAGTTTTGTAAGTTTGCAGTATAAAATTCGAGATATTTAATGAAGAAATAAAAAAGAATTTTGATATGCGACCGAATGACGTAACCTCGAACGCCATGATTCTTTATCATCGATACTATTTTCAGTGGAAGGCTCGGAGAATCCGCCATGTCTCGGTCACCGGTGATTAACGCTTTACCGATCTTCGGATTACTCATCGGTAAGTTTCTAGTATTGCGAAAATATTGCTCTTTGAGAGAGAGACACCGAAGGGGGGGGGGGGGAAGAGAAAGCAATTCCAGGAATAAATGAAAATCTCCAACGTGAGATATTTTCGGAAGCTGGTCGATCGCTTTCAAAAAAATTTCGTAAATATTTCCTCGACCAATTAATAAACCCGAAGCCATATGTTTTCGATGAATATCGTATTTTTGTTCGTTGAGAGGCAAGCATTAATTAATAATTTATTTTATTTTATAATTATTTCCTACATGAATAGAATTTTTTTTCTGTAAAAAGCCAAGCCTTTTCTTTTGAAAAAATTCTATTGAACAAAACTTTTCTCAATTTTCACCTAGGATATATATTTTTGAAAAAAAAATGTTTTTTCCGCGAGTTGCTCAATATTTGATGAAAAAAAATATATTTAAAAAAATGACAATTAAAAAATAGCTACTTCTTGAAAAATATATTTTAAAGATAAACTATGAATTTTCGCAGATTTTTTTCATCTTTCATCTTCATTTTTTTCAGAATTGAGGTCCCTTAAATACCATCACGAGTTGAAGTTCGAACCAATAACGTTGGATATCATTTTCATCGGTTAAATTCGATGAAACGACAAAAAAAATTAATTTCCTAAATTGGAATTGAACAGAAACGTAGAAAAACGTCGTTTTTGTGTTACGTAAAAGTCATCGTATTTGGATCCAAGTAATTCAAGAAGTAAACGTCACCCGCGCACGAACGTGTTCAAAAATAGTGACTTTCCAATTAAGCTCGTCTTTCGTCCATTGGAGAAGTCAAGACGTCGTTAATTGCACAACGGCACGAAACATAACCTGCAAATAACATTTACATCGCTGTAAAAATTAACAAACGAGTTAATTCCCATAAATCTCGATTACCAGGCAAAAGCGTCAAAAGAGAAAACCTGATCGATCGATCGTCACCTCGACGTTCTTTTTTTAATCCTTCGAGTGCTCGCGGCAACCAAGGTCAATTTCACTTCTTTTTTAATGGAAACCCCGAGGGTATAATTTTTAGTGACTCATCATCGTCATAACGTGACATTACGTAAATGCAGCGCCCTCTGAAACTCCCAAACGTTTTTGTTATTATCGCATAAGTTATCACAATTATAAGCCCCTTATCGAACATCTTTTCACCTGCCTTTCGTATCACACTCAACCAGAAGCCGCACCTTTTTCATCAAACTTAACGTCACGCCCAGAACTATCAACCTTTTTCATTTTTCGCTCTTTTTCAAAGTCTTTTCTCAGGGCGACGCGAAAAATCCGGAAAACAGCAGTTACTGAACAAGCCCTAATAAACACACGCGCAAAAAAAGCGTTTTTCACGACTGGTTGATTATTGCATCCAATTATCTGATGATATTGCAATAATTGCAATTTTCAAATTTTTTATCATTTTTCGGTATCTAAAGTTCGTCCGTTCTTTTTTTTCGTCCTTTATATTTGTATCTAGTCAATTGAAAATTTACGTTCCGTTTCGCCAATGAATTTTTTCGTTTCGCTCGTTCCAACGACGAATTATTTACATAACCATTTTTTCGTACTTCAAGGTCATTCTGCGCCGCAACTACGAATTTTGCAAATTTTTTTTTGCTACTTCAAGGTTATTCCTCAAACTTCCTTACGAACTTTTCTAAATTGTAGGTTTTCCAAATTCGCGTTTTGTAATTTGAATTATCAACTTTTAGCGAATCACTTAATATACGTAAAATATTAAGTGCAGTAAAAAGAAATCCATTATGTCCTGAAGCCAACCAATTACAAAAATGTTGCAAAATTTTCTTCGGTATTTTATTTTTATTGACGAAAATATATCCTAGAGCAAAGGCTGGATTTTATTAGCCCATTTAGCCTATCGTGTACAAGTTTATTTAGTCCAAAATCTCATCTAACCCGATCGGACTTGTACAACGCGAGATAAAGAGAGTTAAAGCCAGCTGTTGAAAAAAAAATGGATTTCTTTTTACTACACCTGATAATAACGACAGCAATACGTTTCGCGTGAATTCTACGCAGTTGCGTAATTAAGAAGTGCATGAACGCGATCGAACGATGGGTATTACCCGATGCAATTGTTTTCGTTGGAATACATTTACCAAGGCGGGGCGTAATATTAGTAAATGGGATCCCAGGCGAGTAACGCGTGTGTAAACGTTAGGTGGCTTATTATCGTCGCACTATCCGAACAGACATCAGGGAATCGGACTGCGAGCAATTAAGAGCCCCGCAGAACCGTAAATTTCGTGCGATCGTTATTTTCAAACAAACATACTCTTTTCTTCATTTTTTTGAAACAGTTTTAAGCAGTTTTGCATATAAGAGAGGAAAGACGAAATTGAAAGTTCAGTTTTGAAGTTTACCGGAATTATCGATCGGCCATAATGACATTTTTGGTTTTTTTTTTGTTTTAATTTAAGTTTGTTTTTCATTGGAAAATTTGTATAAAACGATCACTTTGAAATCGTTTTAGAATTGAAAGAGATGAAGACGATCTTCAATTTTGAAACGAACTTGACCGCCAGTCGCGAGACCTTTGTCAAATTCACGAAGAGTGTCATTTATGGGGATTGGAGGTCAAGATGATCCGTGCTTAGAATACGATCGAACACGAGGGAATCTTTAGGAGTCCGACAATGTCAGTGGGTCAAATATAGCGTTAATAAAACCGTGGGAGATATTTGCTTCTCTCTCGTTCTCTCCCAACGAGAACCTCTTTGTCTAGACAAACAATTAGACGGAAGGAACTGCGTCATTCGTCGACGACAGAATCGTTCGATCGATCGATCGATACTTCGCGACATTCACTTTCAAGGTCGAACCTTTTACCAAATACGATAGTTCAGGAAAGTCCAACCGGAATTACCGAAAATTAATTTTTAGCTCCCACTGATACTCCACCGTTCGAATTTGCTTTATTAACTCGATTCATAATTTCTCAAGTGTCGAAAATATTTAAAACTCGTACGAGAGAGATCAATCAGTGCCGAACTGTCATTAATTTCACGTCCGGGAATTCCGATGGGACGATCGTCAATTCGTGGATCCACGATGACGTCATCTCTTTTGGGGACGTGCGGAGAATTATTTTCGTTACTTATTTATGGCTGCGAATTTGATTGCTTTTTTTTTAGTTTGGCAGCAATTGGGAATTTCTCAATTTTTTTTAATTCTGACTGGACGGTGTCGAGGCGAATCGTAAATCGTATCATAATTTTTTTATCGATCATTCGGATATCCGAATTACAGTCGGATATCCAAAAGCATTAGTTAAAAAAAAAAAGAAAATCGAAAAATTCGCGGAGATTCTGAGATATTTTAAAAAATCTTAGAAGATTTTGGAATATTTGTTAAGATCTTTGGGTGCTAGAATTAAAAAAAAAGATATTTTTCGAATTTTCAAAGAAATTAGGAAGGTCTATGGGGTTTTTGAGAATCTAAACAATCTATGGAGCTTTGAATTTTTATTTATAAAATTTTTTTAAATTATTCAATTTTGTAATATTAAATTTATAATTTAAAAATTCATAATCTATAATTTTTTAATTTATAATCTATAATTTTTAAATTCATAATCTATAATTTTTTAATTTATAATCTATAATTTTTTAATTTATAATTTCAAATTTGTCTTTTTTGTGACAGTAAGCACGATCCTTTCGGCAACGAGGGAACCACTGATCGTGGAAACGGAAGTGGAGGGCCAGCGTCACATAACCCGCCAAGCTCAAGTGATGGAAGAATCTTACCGACGAGTTCAATCTCATCGATGGAGTAGATTCCTGAAAGAGCCACTTTCGCCGAGCGACGACCAAAACGTGAAAGAAACGGAAAACAAAAATTCGTCAAAGCTGGAAAAAAAAGATTCGAATTCGACGCTGGGCGAGTCGGAGATAAAAGACATGATGGAAACGCACGTGACGCCTCAAGACAACGACGATGATGACCGAGTGAACGCCACAGCGAAGACGACCAAGAAACCTCTCGAAACGATCGACGAAAAAAGTTCCGAGGCAAAAACGAGAAATTCGACGCCTGATTCGAACGCGACGACAGCGTTACCGCCACCGGCGATTTTTCCCGTTGATAATGCCACGGCCAATATCAGGATCGTCACCCCCGAGTGGTTCGCCAAACTCAACATGACCTCTTACATGACCAACGTCACCAACGCGAACTCCACTTCCGGTACGAAAATCTTCGCTCGTGAAGACACTTTATTTTTCCTTATCTCAAATAAAAATTCCTTAAGTCCATCATTGATGTTCCTAGTCAGAGATTGATGTCCCTAGCCAGAGATTTTTGGCCCTAGCTAGAGATTTCTGATATAGAAATATTTCTAGTTAGACGTTTCGAATCTTGGGACGTTCGTGATTCGAGAATATCCCTAGCTGAAAGTTGCGATTCTAGGGATATCCGTAAACCAACACCGACCGTCCGGAATTTCCGAAAATGAATAAAAGGAACGAGGGAAACTTAAAAATAACTAAATGTAACTAGATACGAAAAATTAAGAATAGCTAAAAGTAATTAAGAAAGAATTACTGAAAAAGATTAAAGATAACTCAAAGTAACGAAAATAATTGCTATAAAAAATTGAAAATAACTCTACACCCCATAAATCGAAGATAAACATAATTCAATGCAAAAATTTGAAAATAACGAAATAATAAAATCACTAGAAATAGAAATAACTAGGAAATCTATATTTTTAGATGCAACGACCGTCGTGCCGGTTTTGGTTGTGACGATGCCGCCCGCGTCGGACGCAACGACGAAAGTTCAATCGCTCGTCGGAGATTCAACGACGACAACGACACCAACAAATGCCACGTCGAAAACGACAACGCTCGAGGTAACGACGGACGAAGCGACGACAACGAACCCCGTATCAATCCCGAGCAGTCCGAGTCCGGCGGAAATGAAATTGCACGAGAAGAAAATACCCGTACCGGAAAAGATGCCCACTGGCGTCACGGCCCTCATTGCAGCTATTTCTTTTGCCATTGTCGTCATTGTCGTCTACATTGGCATTCTCGTCCGGAAGAGATATTTCGAGTGAGTCCGGAAAATCCTCATGTTTTCAGGATTATCCATCCATCGATGAGTCCGTCGATGTTTCTTGGTTCCTGACCCTTTAAGGGTCGTTCATGACCATCCGAGTACTCGCCCAATCTAGGAATCAAATTTCAATGCATTTTTTCATATCGTTAATTCATATACTGATATCGTAATTTTGAATTTTTTATCGTTGGCAATGATAGCTGTCTTTTTTATTTTATTTTTATTATTATCTGTATTATTTTATTTTAATTTTGTTTTAACTATTTTTTGTATTAATTTATTTATATTGTTTTTTTCGATTTCGTGGTTATACTTTTTATTTGCCTTGTTTTTGTAATTATAAATCGTTTTTTTAATTTTTTTGTGGATTTTTAAATCACTAAATAAATGTTGAAGGATTCCAAAAAAACGAAATCTGTCAATAAAAATTGCAATTTGAAAATATTAAAAATGTCATTTTAACGATACAAATTTAATTCGATATCCTCAAGACATTTCGAACTGGTGCAAGACCGGTGAATTACATTCGATAAATTTACGTGTCCGAATAAACCCCATTATTTATGACAACTTTATCATTAGGTGGAGATACGGAAATCGAGAGCTACTGGTCAATGATTTCGACGCCGCAGACATGAGTAATTTCGAGGTACGTTTTTTTTTTCGACATTCTGTCTCTTTTTTTTTTTATTAATACAGTTGGGGATAATTTTTCATTTCGTATTCCATTTTTTCACAGCTTTGATCCGGTCGTGAAATCCAAGGGCATAGCATTCAAGAGTTGGTAAATATACATTTTCTGAAAAATTTTTTGTCCTTTTTTTACTGTTTTTTACGATGCGAATTTTTTCGGAATTTCGAGGTTACTCGAGATCAATCAAGTACGAAAAAAATCCGGAAAATTCGATTTATTTTCAGGAGAATCTTCGGAAATTCGATCGTGCAAGAAATCGAAAAAAATTCTCATGAAAAAAAATTTGTTTTCAGAACCGAGCCACGGAAGAATCAATTACCGGATTGGTCGAATGACGATTCGTGATCAGGACGAAGAAGTCCGTTTGAAGTATCGTTGATCTGTGATTCAACGTCGGGAATATCTCTTCTCGAGTTTGGCACGTTTCTCAAGCGCAGAAACGGAAAAAAGATCTTCCCGCGTGAGAAAAAGAAAATCTCCATTTTTTCTCCGAAGAAACCAAAACTTTTTTCGTCTTCCCATAGAAAACCGCGTTACCGTTTTTTTTTTTATATTCCTTTTTCTCCAGAGAAGAAAAGAAGAGAATCGTGTATTTTCCTTCGTAGGGAAAAAGGTTCCTACACTTCGTCCAGAAAAACAAAATTTTGCCTTTTTCCAGCAAAGAAAAAGCAAAATTGTCTTGACGGAAAAAAAGCTTTCCGTTTTTTTTTAAATATTTTCTTCGTTAAAAAACGTTACTCTTGTACGATGACACTCGCATAATTCAACGAAAGTCATTTCCCAAATTTCGTTTTTTCCCAAACAGTTTTTCGTAGATTTAAGCTCGTTGAGTAATTTTGATTTCTTAAGGTTTTCCGAAATTTCAATTAACGATCTACAATGAATTCGGAATAAAATTCTCCATAATAACAAAAATTTTAAAAATCAAGAGAAAAATTGATTCGTTGCATTCCAACGATGCAAACTTAATCTCCAATCTTTATCGTGCAAATCGAGAAGAAAATAAAACAGTCCTTCGATATATTTTTCTCCGTAGGAAAAAAAAAGCTTTTTACGCTTAGTCCAGAAAAACAAAATTTTGCCTTTTTTCCCGCAGAGAAAAAAGAGAAAATCGAGTGCGAATCGAGTTTTCGAAAAGAAAATAAAAAAATATAATCAAAAACACGTAACTACGTGTATGGAGTGACAAAACGTGCATTTCGCTTTACCGACCGTTAATTAGAGATACCATAATATGTAATATTTTGATTAGAGCCACCTGTAAATACGCCCACGCACCAGGAATACGAACGCGTACTCCTGTACATACACACATTCATAAATATTGATATACATTGATATATATATATACATACATATATTTTTTTTTCATTTGAATAAACGTAGACTAAGAGTTTTGTAAATCGAGGTGATTTTTATTGAACATTGACCCTGCTACCTGTAATAAGTATCCGAGACGTCGCGCGACAACTTTCAAAGCCCGGCTTCGCCCGATTCTTTATATTTACACAAACACACCACGTGATTGCGTTTTTGGCAAGAAAATAAGAAACAAAGAATAAAATCTTTCGTTTTTCGTATCGTTCGAAGAAATCGTTGTCGACGAAGCATGATTTTAATAATTCGATAACCGAAGTACTAAGTTTCTTATCTTCGACGATGCGAGATTCTTTTTTCGATCTATCCGATCTCGTGCCACGTGAGTGCGTAAAACTCGAGGCCAGCCCATGGCTTTTTTTTTCACTCTACGAGCGTCACAGGCGATCGTTGTTCGGCTTATTGCTCTTTTTTGGTGACGACGAGTGGACCGACGTTGTCGCAATTTTCCCTGTTGTGCGGTCCGTGACTCCCGTCGCAGTAAGGCCACTGGAAACAAAATAAAATTAATATTAAAAAACGAGGCAAAAAAAAAAGACCACACGAAAGGCAAGGTCTCGCGGTTTGCGAAAGATCGTTCCGAGCGAGCGCAACAGGTGGCAACGGTTAACCGCTTATTCGTTCATTTTTCATCCTCGTGTCAGGGACCGTTGAGCAATCAGCCGGTCCCGTCATTCCCGTCGTTTACGCAACAATCCTTCGGCATTTAATATTTACTGTACCGTTATCACTGTTTGGGTTTGTTTCGGTTTAAAAGCAGTTGCGATTTTTCCTTTTTTCTGCAACCGTAGGAAATACATTTTTTCGTTTCATTGAGATCGAAAAATCGAACTTACGTTTTCGCTTTTCCAGCAACGACAAAAGACCGCTTTTTCCGTGATGTCCTCGACGTCGATCGTGTCGACGACTTTAGGACACTCCTTCTTTATTTTAGGATTGATGGACGATTTCGGAGGCTGAAAAAACAATTTCGGAATATCTTTATTATTATTATTATTATTATTGTTGTTATTAATGTTATTAGCAAACACTATTTTTTAACTTTTTTTATTGTTACGTAATTTATTATTGTTATCCTTGTTATTGGGAATTTATATTCGAAGGCGGGGGGGGGGATATTGCAACGGTTGTCTAGAAATCCTGTTCGTAAAACAGTTCCTATTTTTACCGCCATGCGCACCACCGTCGCAACTGCTATCGTGTCGACATTGCCCCCAATAGCAAAAAATGTCCAACGGTTGCAACATTCGAATTTTTACCGAATAAAATATAATATTGATGAGTTTCGGTCATCGAATCAAGTTATTTTGCAATAATTATCAGTAGCATTGTAAAGTAAATAGGAAAAGATAAAAAAATGTCAAAATACTTTTCCAGGACGCAATTTCTAAAGAAATTTGATTGCGTGTAATCAAAAGCCATCAATGGCGATCGAATATTTATTTTCGTTCTCGATTGGCACGATGTTCCGCTATCCGCGGAGAGTCGAATGTCTCGAGTCGACGTAACGGTTCTTTTACGAATGTGTACGTGTGGGTAGGTGTTCGCACGTTCGTCGTTCGAGCGCGGTCTCGTGAGGTCAACAACTGGCTCATAAGTTTTCGCACAATTACGCAACTCGCGCGCATTCCATAACGATACAAGTATACAGCGAGAAACTAGCAAATAAACGTGTCACCCCATATTCGTCTCATATAGGTATACGTTATCTTGCGCCCAGGGCCGTAGTAACGACGCGACTCAAGTGGGGAGACATTTTTTTCCTTTCTTATTTCCAAGGACATTCTCGCTAGATTAGTGAATATGAATTTTACCGGAAGTTCGCACAAATCGCCGATCGAGACAATAAATTATTTGTTTATCGATAAGTTTAATTTTGCTTCAAGAAGATGACCCACTTTGTTTACACTTTTCAACACTCGATTTTGAACTTTTCGTTACGATCGTTTTCACTCATCCGCCGGGAATTAAAAAACAATTATTCTAGGCCACTTTTTCTTTTTGTCAACTGGAGGAGTTTTCAATGGATTGGGAAATTTGTGGAAAACTCACCGGTCTGGCAAGAGGGCAAAAAGCCTGATAAGACATGTATCCGATACCAGCAAGAAGAGCGCTCGGTGGGATCAAAGATAACCAATCCTTGACTGGAAACGAGCGCAGGAAAAAAAAAAGGATTAGAACGAACAAAATTTTCTCGAATCCTCGGGACTCGCCCCACGATGGAAAGCTACGCGACTGCGGTGAATGCAAAAGTGGCGAAATTTTACTTCTTTTACGGCGAAAATATGGCTCGACTGACACTGACGTATGATCGATTAGATATTTTACCCCCGAGCCGAAACCAGCCGCCTATCGAATCCGGTATCGGCAAACCCGAGAGATAATTCGGAATAGACACTTTGACGAGGTGCGATATCGGCTCCATCTTTGATGTGACTACTGGATGAGTCAAGTGCGAGACACCACGTGACGTTTCGGTACATCGCGCCGCGTTGCCAGCGGCGAATATCGATACTCTCGCTTGTTTCATTTTCAGGACGTTTCCAATCGATTGTTGAACCGCTAGGACACTCGATGTTTTTTTCTTTTTTTTTTCGAGAGGCTGTAAGATTCTGGTATCGAAAATGAACGTATTCAAGCATAATTGTGTTTAATTAGAATTTTGCATTTTTATTCTTGTTTTTACCGATTTCTAATACTGATAGTACGAAAAGGTAAAATTTAGAAAAATTTGAGTTGAATTTTGTGTGAAGATTGATTTTTTAAAATAATTTATCCGCGATAATAGCTAAGATTTATTTTTCCTTATTTTTCGATGTTTTATCGGACCCTTTTTGAATTCGGTATCTGACTCGCGTAGTTCTCGCGCGTAGATTGTGGCGCCTTTTCACGCGCAACTTCGCTGACCTCAGAATAGGAATACCGAGTTGTCCTACTCGCCTGAACGAGACTAATGGAATCTTCGAGAATAAGAATAATACGGGTGAAATTGAATCGCGGCAAATTTTTTTCTCGTTCTGCAGACACAACACAGTCGATTTTACCGGTAGAGTAGCTATCCTAGATATATAGATCGATCATAATACTTGTTAGAGCGAGTGGTTACTTTTTCAACACATCTTGTTCGCCTGTATTTTCATTTATTCCAAAATTAATCCCAGTCACCCTAGAGTATGAAAAATACCTTAAGAATTATTCGCAAAGGCTTTCACCCATGAAAACCCGTAATACGCATCGTAATCGACCAATGAAGTCGTTCCTCGAAACCTTGCACGATCGAATAGCGAAACGGGATTGGTCAGTAGTTGACGCGTCCAATGGATTTTCCTACTTAACGACCTTCATTCTTGCATCATTTTTCACACGCATATTTAGCAGCGCTCAAAAAAAGAAAGCAAAAGAAAATTCCGACAAAACCAAAAAACATCATCCGCTGGTGTAGTTCCAGACGGTAAAAAGGATCGCGGCGCGTTTGGACTGCTCGCGGTACGTGGCGCCATCAGACAGCGTTCACGAGAATCTCCAGGGCGAACCGGCACGCGAGGCCGCGATTTAACAGACCGCTTCAGTGTTGCTTTAGCTGCTGTCATCGAGCGGTTGCGAGAGGCGCGCGTTATCGAAAACCCCCGAAAAAAAAACAAACATAAACAAAATCATATCCATCCCGTTGTTTTTTGAACGTGATCACGCAGGTGTCGCGTATGCGCGCGTCCCTCCCTCGGTACAGTCGGGAAGTCGCGTCGAGCGGCGCGTTTTGACGCGCGTGTGTATGCGTCCGTTCGTAACATTCGTCGCTAGGCCGAGTGTCGTTCAGTGCACGACGCGCCAGCGCCAACCGTCAATCGCTGAGTTCGCTCGGCCGTTGAGAGCGAAAGATACAAAAAAATTAAAGAAAACACCGAAAGCTTTCGAGAAAACGACATACGTGTGGTGTACGTTACGTGTAATACGGGAAACAGTGCGAACGGAGTTTGCGGCATTGGCCGAGCGCAGGAGTGGCGTTACGGTTGTTGCCTGCATTCCGTCATCGGTTGGCGCCCCGAGTCGCCCCTTTACCCCCCCTCCCTACCCTTTGAGCCTGTATACTCTCTTTCGCGAGCGCGCGCGCGCGTTCTCGTATTTACGTGCGTGTGTTTCTCGGATTTTGAAGAGGCTGCAGCAGAGGTCGAACGATACCTGAGTGCTCCTGCGGAGACCACCGGTTCTACCGATTTTCTCCATTCGATACAAAAATAATCTTTTACAATCGCGACCGTTTTTTTTTTCACCGCGCACGCGCGTGCGCGCGCATACTTCCTCGTCGAATGGAAAATCGACGAAAAGTGTAAATATACTCGGATTCTCGTTTGTTTTTTTCTACCGTTCGTCGCGTGGTGAAAAGTGTCGCTACACGCATCCTTTCGCAAGCTTGTTCGAACAGCATCCTTGTTTACATCTCGGTGAGAAAAAAAGCGAGAAAGTTTTCGTGTTTGAATAAACGTTTATTTGGGACTTCGGGAAAAAGTAAGGAGAGAGAGAGGAAATAAAAAAAGTGTCGACGAACGCGTGCCGCGATCGCCGGACAGCGACTGATCCCGTGCAACGTAGAGTGAGAGAGAGAAGGTCCCCAGTGAGTGCGGTGAGCTCGTGAGGTGAGGATCGATGTCGGTGCTACTGTGAAAACATGGCTGAGGAACTGTTGGTTACCCTGAGCAGAAGCGACAACGCCGGGTTTGGCTTCTCGCTACTCGGGACCGCCGGACTGCCACACGTTATTTACGACATCGTTGAAAATTCACCGGCAGCCGAGAGTGGCAAGGTAACGTTCGGACGATACCCAAAGCCTTTACCCGCGTATCTATCGATGCGACTTCGTTTTTTTTCTTCACTTTTTTTTTGTGTATACCCGAAATTGCGAGTACTACAATATCGACCCGGTACGTGGCGCTCGCTCGTCAGAGACGCCCGGATCGCATTTCCTCCCGCCTCTCTCTCTCCCTCTCTCTCTCTCTTTACAGCCCTCTTTTTTTACCTCAATTTTTTTTCTCTCATTCGCGACTTTCGTACCTGCCCGATCAACTTTGACCCTCTGTGACCCAACATCGGGATCTTGATCGCGATGATGCCAAAACAGCGAGAAATTCGATGCGATCCTGCACCGCCGCGATTGGTCTGCGGACACTCGCCACCCTTGTTATTCCGCACATCCCCCCCCCCCCCCCCCCCCCCCCCCCCCCCCCCCTCCCTGCGGTCCGTCCAATCTTCCGAGTTCTCTCGAACTTTTAACCTTTTTGCACGAAAATCGAAATTATTCCTAATTTACAAATTTCTCGTCTCGTTTCAAAATCTCCGGTCGTTTTGTTTGGGTTTACCAAAATTGAATTTGAAAATCTCGAGTCGTTTTGTTTTGGCGTACATTGAGAAATTTCGGGTAGTTTTGTTTGGGTTAAATTAAATGAATTTTTTTCATTTCTAGAGTCGTTTTTTTTGGGGTTTTTTGAACGATGAAAAATGAAGTTTTTCATATATGCTATATTTTTTAAATTAATTTGGGTTTGTTTGGGTTTAAATCGATAAAAATTGCAATATATTAATTTTTCTTGGCGGAAGTGAATTTTTTGATTCTTGGATTTTTGGAAGTTGGCGATAATGGCGACAAAGGTAATCGTAGATCGATTCGTTCTTATCTCGCTTTTAGCTTTCCATTCTTTCTTCGTTTCCAGTATTCTGTTTTGCATGCAACTTGGCGGAATCCTCGCGCGCTCCTTCCACTGTCATTATTCTTCGTTTGATTCCCTCCTTCCGTTTACCTCGCGGCCAGTTCGCCACTAGCGATTATTCTACGTCCGAGTGGTTCAATCGAATCGGGATGAAACAAGGTTTCTCGATTTTCTCGGGTTTTTTTTCTTCCGGCGGTTTTCGAGTGAAGTTCCGAAAACCGTTAAAAATCCGATCGAGCTAATATTTTGCACAAACGTTCGTTTTAATAATTTTCAATTACGTTGAATTTTGTTTGGGTTTGTTTGGGATTGTTTAAAATCAAGGGTTCAAAATCAAACCAACGAACCCAAACAAACCCAAACAAATTTCGAGTTTTTGCTGGCACGATTTTAAAAAAATTTGTAGTTTCGGAATTTTGAGCTTTCTGGTCAATCGAAGTTCGTGTTTCCTACTCAACCGCATTATCGGCAATTGTATCGTATAATAAAGTT
>JAPYZJ010004072.1:0-14558 GCA_030522765.1 Ophioninae sp. B BG-2022a | reverse complement strand
AAAAAAAAAAAAAAAAAAAAAAAACAAAAAAAAAAATAAGAAAAAAAAAAGCGAATACAAGAAAAGAGTCGCAGAAATCGCGTGGGAGAAAAAGAGCTGGGCGAATTGTGAGACGAGCGGGTGGTGAAGAGAGAAAAAGCAGGGGGGGGAGGAAAAAGGGCTGAAAGGATGCTTGCAAGGGAAGGGAACGTCCCACGGCGAAATGAAATTTAGATCTCTCAACCGTTACAATTATAATCTTAGTTATCGATTCATGGCGCAATTTTGAATATGGTCTGTTTTTGGAATTCGTTTTTCGTGTGGATGGATAGCCTTTTTGAAGTGGTGAACTGATTCATTGGCGTTGAAGCCAGGGTTGGAGCTTCGATGATCAGCCAACACCAAGAAACGGTTTTCAAGTTTTTATTTGTCCGGTCAGAGAGTTGGATTTCAGGATTGATGAATTTTTTTTACAGGGGTTGGAATTTTTGAGTACCTTGATTTTTGAAAGATTTTGTATCGGTTTTAAATAATTTTTATTTAGTTGCTGAATTCAATTTGAATTTAATTGAGAAAGTATTAAAATTTAGCTGCTGAGGTAAAAACTTTTGAATGGAGAATGTTGATGAACACATTTCGCAAAAAAAAAAAGAAAAAATAATAAGAATCGTTATAATTCTGTCAATTTTGGAATTTTCCAAAATTTGTTTCCACATCGAAGCTAAGATTCAAAAAAGCGAAATTAAGATAAATTATATTTTCAAACTGTCAAACCTCGTATTTTTTGATTATCAACGTTTTGGAACGAAAAATGAAAAAAAAAAGAAAAAAAAATATTCCGAACGAAATCATTTCTCGAAGTGTAAAACAGAAGGAAAGAGCGAATGTCGATGATGCTTGGAACATAGTCTCGCATCGAAGGGCAATTCGAGAAGGTACTCTCGAAGGGTTACCAGGAGCAAGTGGATAGCGAAAGCATCGGGTTCGAAACAATAACATCCTGGTCGTTTGCTATGCAATCCATGCCGTCCTAACCGATAGCATCCTGTGCACACGTGTTTACCTTGCACACCTATAACGTCCATAATAATCCACTATATCGAAGGTACGACACGAAGCAACGCTACACAACGAGAAGTACCTAGCATCGATGGAAAATCATGAAAACGTTTCTCGTTGCATTTGCCTCTCCATGTGTCTCCGTCTTTTTTTATTTTCTTTCTTTCTCTTCCACGACGTTCAACAATGGATGGCTTCAATGGGGGTTTAGTTGGAGATATACCAGTGGGGAAACCGTTTCCAGACCGTTTTATCCACATTTTGCAGCCTGCGAGGACATTTATTTCGAGGACGATGGTTGAAGCCTGATGACTTCATAAAGGAGTTCCAACTGCAATATTAGGACTTTCCAGAGATGCCTCAATCTTTCGTACAGTCTGGTTGTATAAATGAGCAAATGCGAGGATGCAGATGACTCAGATAATTATTTTTATGAAATTAATTATTTATTGGTTATCATTATTTTTTGATTATTGAATTGTATTTTTGAATTAATTATTTCAATTGACTTTTGACTTCGTTTTCACTGTTACGAGCAACGTGAAAAAAGGACTTTCGACAGTTCCATAAAAAATGGTAGGAAGTTCGATTTCCAAAGAGATTAGTAGGCGTATCAAGTAAAAAAAAAAGAAGGATCGTTAGTTACTTTCCAGCTGTTTTGAAGCTCGAGAAGCGAGGCAACAAACCTATGAAAACGTCTCCCCAAAAGACATCGATAAACGGGCTGTGGGGTTATTGACGTCACCGCGAGTTTCGTACGTGCGGCAGGACGCTCGATTGAAAATAAGGGCGAACGTGGACTCGCGAGTTTGCCAAGAAGGGTGATGTGCATCAAGAGAGAAGTGGGTAGGGGCGTTTCGACTGTACTCGAGTGGGCTTTTAGTCACTTTTGTAAAGGATGCAAAATAGAGGAGGTTAAGGCAAGGATTGATGAGATTGATCGAAACTACGAGAAAAAGAGAGATACGGAGTGATCGAGATGCTCTATTGGTGGGGGAAAATCGAAACGAAAAATCCAGTCACATCGAAAGAGCTTTTCTTATTATTTTTCGTTTTTGGCAAAACTGCGGCCAAAAAGGCTTGCCAGAAATCTTTTGGACTTTTGCGAGCGTGGAAGTATCGAAAGAGCGTTCTCTCGTCGGAATATAAAATAAGTTCTCGGACGTGTGGGGGAAAGTATATCGGGGTACAGTTTCGTACAGCTTGAGTGAGAAGTGAAGGGCTTGAGGGGATATAACCCATGCAACTGCACCAGCATTATAAACGGGCTGACCTAATCGAGAGAAAGAGAGAAAGACAGAAAGAAGGAGAGTTGAACGTTCGTGGAATTCCAGCTCGCTCCATATTTTCCTGTCATGTCGTTTGTGCGTCTCCGGACGTGCCTGCTTCTTTAAAAAACCTCCTCGATACTTTATTCCCCGAGGTATAAGCCAGTCGCGGACCTTCGGGGTCGCCTCTTGCCAAGCCTCGGGATTACCTTCCGCTCGCTTCCCTCCAACGAATATTTGTTTTGATCCACTCCTCCGGATCGGTGACAACGAATTTATTCATCCTAAATCTACTTTTCGGTCCATTTGAATGATCGAAACAAAATTCAATGACGAACCTCGATCGATCTTGTATTTCTCTAATAAGAAATTCAAAATGACAAAATATGATATTCTCATTGAATTATTAGGAATTTATCAATTAGATGAGTTTGAATTTTTAGAATTATTGTTTACATTATTATGTACAATTATTATGAATTTACGAATTACATTAATGAGAATTTACAGAATTATTATAAATTCATCAATTAAATTATTTAGAATTCACATAATTATGCTTACATTATTATTCACCGAATTATTCTAATTTTTCGCTTGCCATCTGTCCTTTTTTATCACAAAAAATACGTCGATAAATAATCTCCTCAAAACAGAGAAATATCCAAGTATTAAAAATTCCACTTACAAAAAAAAAAAAAGAACGAATCGTTCGTCTCTCCAAGAAATAAAAATTAAAGAGTACCCCCCAACTTACCGGATGTCAATTTTCATATTTATCCTAGAAATTCGAAAAAAAATATGTTTTCTCTAAAGAGCTTCCGATGAGCCTAATTTTTGGGTCGTCATAGTAGGTTGTAACCCCTTAACAGTAGAGTTCTCTCTATTTTGCTTTTTTCCCCCCACCCCCTCGATCACGGGATCGCTCGTCTCCCACCAATCTACTCGAATCTATGTACTCGAGGGCGACCAGTTTGCGCAGCGTTGAATCTGCGTGCTGGGCGGTCTTTTCGAAGCGTGTGTCCGGATCAGACACAGAGAGCGGACAGACGGTGATATACCTCCCCCTTGGAAGCCCCTCGTCTGACGGGCGTGCGTATACGCCCGCGTACGTGGATACTCGGGGATTTTCTCGTTCTGCATGTACTATCGTCGTTCGTTAAGCTCGGTGAATCGGTAGGAACGAGAGATCGCTCGGCTGGTTGCGAGTACCTTGACGTACCTGAACCGAGGAAAATACGCGATTCCCGATCGATCAACGACTCGTTAACAATGTATTATTAATAAAAAAAGCCGGTTGGTGAAAAATCAAAAAAAAAAAAATAAGCTTTGAAAAATTTACGAGAGGCTTCGTGAAGTCACGGAAAAGGCGAATCGGGAAGCAATCGGGACACACATCTCGCGTCGATTCTTCCTCTTTCTCCCCCCTCCCTCAAAGTTACTCGTACTCGACTAAATTTATCGGGATTTGCGTACGGAGAAATATGGAGTATCCTTGCGGGATCTCATTTGCTATCCCGAACGAATTGATGGATTTTCAAGTTTCTTGCTCGTTAACTCGGGATACCCTTTGGGAAATGTGAGGCTCTTGGGATTTCGATCGCAATCTTAATTACTCGCAAAGTTACCGATGGTCGATCATTTTTCTTTCCGAGTGATTTTTTTAAAATCTGGAGTTGAGTTAATGACCGTTGAGTCGGTGGCCGATAAGCGTGGTCAGGAGCCATAACCTGGTGAGCCTTGAGTTAGTGGTTCTTGACTCAATGGCTCATGTGTTAACGGCCCTTGAGTTAGTGGGTGATAAGTTAGAGATCCTTGAGTTAATTTTATCTCAATTATTGCTCGGAATAAAAATTGTATTTTCTTTTTGTCACTTATTCTTTCCGTATTTCTAACCTCTCGAGTTTTTCGTAAAATTTAAAATGCCACGGGCGACGCGAATCACCAGATTATTGGGCTTCGAGTTTGGGAAGAAGACCGAATCGTACGAGACATTTGTGTACATATAATACGAGCGTACACCATTATACACGCGATATACGTGAAATATCGAATTCTGGGTTTATACGCGAGAGCCAACTCGCTCGTACGAGGCGAGCGAGGAATATCAATTTTGACGTTTTCTCCAGAGGTAAGGCGTACTCTCGCGGCGCACGACTGGATTTCTATAAAAGTCGATATATTCCTATTTAGTCAAAACGAGGTTGAATCCGGAGAAATCTATCGAATACCGATCGATATCACCGAGCCACGCTGTACCTGCTGCTTGTCAGTCGCTCGTCTCGTGAAAATCTTTTTTTTCTCCAACCGACGATTTTCGTCCGGATGATATTCGCTCAGAGAAATCTTCATCCTTCTTCAAAAATATATATTTATTTTCTTTTTATTCAAATACATTTTAAACGCGTTTTTTTATTTTTATCTTATATTGAATTATCACAAACAATCGAACGAACAAGTCAAAATTTCAAAAAATAAAAAGGCCGAAAAAAAATAGAAACGGAAAAACTTAGTGAAAAGAAAAGAGAAATCACGATTAAAATTAAACGTAATTATTTTGGAATAATTTGAATCAATAAAATTAATTTAAAAAAAAAAACAAATTTAAAAAACAAATTTCGGAGAGAATTTCAGTCGCCATATTAGACACTAAGTGAATCCCAGTGGTTTCAAAGTCACTTGGAGATCGTGAATTTTTTCGATTTTTGTATACAACGTTTCGTCCTCGAAGTTACCGAATCGTTCGATTCGAAGGGCTTCGCTGATAGCGTTGCACATTTACTTTGAAAATTCCCCCATAAATTTATATCTCGTTGATAAACGTTGCGAATGTTACGTTGCAACTTTAGTGTCCGGTCTGTGTGAGTCGATGAAGATTCCATGCTCGAGAGGTAGACCGAGTCCTGACTCACAGGGCGATCAAAATCTGGCAGTTTTCGCAGCGCACGCACGTATTCCGTTGCTCGTCCGAGCGTGTGACACGTGGACGCTGAGAATCTCTGTGTTTGCGCGGAACGGAGGTTTGCGAGTGTCAATAACTCGGAGGATCACCATAAAACATCGAGTTCGATATAATACGTGGTCATCCGTGCGGGAAGCTCCGGGGGAAGCTGCTCGATCCTTTTCCACCCGATATTGCCCATAAATGAAATAAAATGATATTTCCAAGATAAGAGGTGGAGAGGTTGGAGGTCCGAACTGGAAAGCCACGTTAGTCAGGGCTCAGTGAGCGAAAGAGTCGACGGAAGAGTCTCGAAGTTGGGGCCAACGTTTCGTGCTTTCCCAAACTTCCGGAAACTCCGGGATCGATCCAGTTATTGGCAGTTCCCTTATCATTTGATAAGGGAGTTCAATCATCGGTACGGATCATATGCCCAACCGGAAATCCATGAAAAAATAGATAAATTCGACTATCGAATGGAGAATTTTGAAACTCGTAATTTTCGGTTCAAACTTGATAACGATCAAGCTGATATTTAATGATAACTGAAAAACCGCAGGAAAATTGAACTCTCGATGAAAAAACACTTGGATCGACGAATTCCAATGGATAGGCTCCAGTTTAAACACGAATACTGACCAATTACTGGTTTCTTTCGAGCTGCGATCCAAGTTTAGGAACTTCCGAGCTACCGGAGACGATGGGGCAGTCCGGTAAGGCTTTGAGGGAAGTCTCTCGTGGCAAATGCTTCGAGTACTCCATCAAGTCCCCGTCGGGGTGATTTTGGCTCGGAGCCTGCCATATGTCACCCACCACCCTCTATACTATGTCCCTTCTCGTGTGCGTTACCCAAAGTACACGTATACACGACAATGTGTATATTTATTTATGGGATACGCTGATTTCGAAGACATCTGAATTCGGGGACTTCCTCGTAATGGAATATCGTCTCCAAACTTGATTTTGTAAAAACCGAAACTTCTACGATTTCATAGTTTTATAATGATAAAAAAAGTTTTTGAAACCCAATAATCTGACCTCCGATCAACGCAAGAGCGTTATAGAAAATATCGATTTTTTAGATTGGTTCATTATTTAATTATTAGACTTAAAGGAATGCGGAGAATATTGATTTGTGACTGAAATTCCAATGAAATCGAGAATTCCAATATTTCATCGAATTTAAAATTGAAAAATGTTTTATTTCATTTTTTACATAAAAAATTAAAATATTCAATCTTACGATTCGATAATGCCAATTTAAAAAAATCTACATATCGTAATAGCGATTTCTTTTTTTCACAAAAAGAAGACATTCTCGATATTACGTAAACTCGAGACAAAAATAAAATCAAAATTCTATAGATATCTAGAGATCTAAAACATTCCAAAAGTTGCAAACTACCGAGGTTGACTTATGAAAATGATTTTTTAAATTATCACAATTGACGAGGCTCGTCAATCATCATTGCAGTTATTACGAGGGAGATAATAGTTTCTTTTTCTTTTTTTTTTTCTTTTTTTCGTTATCGATATCGACTCGCACAGAAGAGGATAAAATATTATATTCAAGTGATATATTTTTATGACATCCGAGGATTTCACGTCTTATTATTGTCCCCGCGGATTTCTATCCGAGCGAGAAAAAAAAAGAGTAAAAATCCCCGACGTCGAGAAACGGGACTGCGATCCATTATTCTTTATCTCGAGGAGACATAAAAGAAATGCATTACTTATATCGAGATTGCTGGACATTCATTCCGCCAGATTCTTTTTCCCCATATTTCTCTTTCTCTCTTATACTCTCACCCTCTCCTTCCATTCGTTTCCCCTTTCGAGACTTCTTTGAAGCCCCGGCCAAACTATGAGTTATATCAGTGGCTGTTATCATCATTCATACGATCCGATATCTTTCGGGTTTCTCGAGCAAAAATCTACCGACGACAAAGTCCGAATGGAAAAAAGATTTTATCCCCTTCGAGGTACCGCGGCCTATTCGAGTTACCGACCATTCAATATGGGGCTAATATCGAGACAAAAAAAGAGATTTAATTAAATATATAGGGTGGCCGGTTAATTGACGTCATAAAAAAAATTTAGATCCGGCATGTCGTGGGGAATCCGAAACACCCCTGTGTATGTTATGCAATTTTATATAGTTTAGGAGTTATGATTTTTTTTCGATTTTTTGAGGAATTTCGACATGACCGGTTCTAAAAAAATTCTAAAAGAAAAAGCAAGAGATTTTTCAGTTTTTTTTTTGTTGTAACTAAATTCTTATGAGTTGCACTTTTATGCATAAAATAATCAGCTTCGTAACTTTGATTAAAGTTATGGAAATGTTGGTCTGAAGTTCAAAATTCACGTTGCGTGAATTATGACTAAAATTTTCAACTGTAAATTAAAAATCCAAACTGGTGACAAATATTACTAGTAGTTACGAATATTTCTGTAGTTTAAGACAAAGTGCAAAAAACTTTCTTGTTTCATGACATTTTATGGTAAAAACTAGGAAGAGTAATTCTTTCTTTATTTCAAGATTCATATATAAGTTTTGTAAAACTAGTTTTTTTTATGCGAAAAAATATTTGAAACATCCGTTTAAAAAAAATGTTTTATTAAGTTTTAGTTGAAAAGAAAGCAGCATTTTTTAAGTTTGAATTTAAAACGACTATTTTTTAACGTTCAATTGATTAACGTTGCTTGTCACTAATGAACGGAGTGACAATTTTAAACGTACAATTCGCTCAAGAGCAATATCAAAAAAAGTGTAGTTTTTTATTTAAATAATAATTTTAATTTTATCGCCCTTGGCCCGAGCGCCAATTTTTTTCGTTTCTCGTGGCTGAAGACCGAAAGAATCCGTTAGTTCGATGAGTGATGGATAAAGAGTGGGACGGGTTTCCTCTCGCGAGGAATGTAAGAGAAAAAGCTCGAAGAATCGGGAGGTAAAAAAAGTTGTGCGAAAAGACATTATCGAAGCGTCGATTGTCGTAGGCATTCTCGTTGCAGCTGCGCAGCTTAAAATATTTAGCCAGGTATCGCGAACCCGGATTTCCATAGTCAAACCGCGTGACTTCCTCGGGCGTAGTTCGCAGTCGCGTACGAAAGTAGAAATATAACGCGGCAGGAAGCATCGCCAGTTATAAAAAACCATTTGCCAACCATTTGCCAACCACTTGCCGTATCGTAACGTTTTCATGCGCCAAGACTCGTCCGCCTCCCGGTTTATGGTGTACGCCATGGCTATTGTTCGTAATGAAGAACACGTCGATCTAATGCAGAAACCATGTTAGCCAGGAGTCATCGACTAGCTCGGTGTTCAGTCGTCGAGCGCCTCCGCCTGCGAGCTCCCCTCTTGACCCCGTTAATACACCGGGCTTCCCGCATCCACATGTGGACGCACGTCGGATCCCGCTCTCGTCTTCTGTCTCTCATCCGCAACATCGAACTCCCCAAAAACCCAGTTATTGGCAACCGAGCTCCCGACTCTCCCGATCCTTTGCAAAATCGATGCAAACCCCAATTCCCATCATAATTCCCGTTTTCAAACGACTCGACTTCCTCCACGTGGCTTTTTTTTTCGATTTCCGGCTTCGATAACCACGATTCTTTAGAAATTCGGAATTTTGAGTAGACTTTTGTTACATATGGAATATGAATTCTGAATTTCAAAATTCTTATTTAGAGTTTTTGATTTATTTTTTATTTGTTCTGATTCTTTTTATTTATTTCGAATTTGTCACGGATTTATTTTGAACTTTTTCTCAATTAATTCTTAATTTTTTATTAATTCTGATTTCATTCAGAATGAAAATGAGAATCTAATTATTTTTAAACAACAGAGTTCCACATAAATTTCAATAAAAAATAATGAAATAAAAAATCATGGTTTTATTCAAAATCGAAGAGTTTCAAATAAACTTCAATTACCAAAGTCAAAAGTCGAAAAGTCCATTCGAACAACCATTAAAAAACGATGGGACTTGAACACGATTTCCTTCGACTTTCGGCCTCGATAGTCAAAATACATTTGGACCTTAGCAAATTCCGAATAAAAATACACTTTATTCTGGCAGGACAAAAACAGAAGGAAAATTGACCGGGTATCCGGTCTGCTGAGAAGAAAAAAAGAGAATCGAGTGGTTGATTGGATGGCAATTTGTGGAGCTTCCGGTTGGATATGTGTTCATTCGAAAGTGTCACAAGCCACTTGATTAAAAAAGAGTTGCACTATCGAATTAAACGAACCGGAAAGAATCGTTCAGATTTGCGTCATCGAGCCCAATAGACATCTCCAATGGTCGTCGATGGAAGATTGAAAAAAACAACCAACTTGAAACCGGTCGGCAAAATTCGAAGGGACTTTTCAGAGGTGGACGTTTTTCATTTTTTTTTTCAACGAGCTGTCAATGGCCGAGTGGCCAATACCGGAGCTCCGTCGAAGCGATCCGTCGGTGCGGATGGACGGTGACACATCCTTCCAACTACCGATGGATGTTCGGGTTAACCGTGCATAAACGATACCTCGAACGTGTTTAGCAAGCGCGTGTGTCCGATATGCTTCACCGTGAGAGCCTAAATTCTCGTACCCAATACAGGAGGCTTCCCTTGTAATCCATCGTGGCTGAAAGTGTCGTCCCCGTTCGATATCTTGCTTCAATTACCAATGGAAGCGATGTGGGGCAAGTGTGCGCAGCGTAAATATTTCGAAAAAACGTTTAAAACAAAAAAGTGCCATTTTGTTTAAATCGACCACAATTTTCAGTTACAAAATGATTTCGATTGACGTCTCAGTTTGGATTTATTTTTACCGTAAATTGAAGGGTTATTTTTACCGTAAATATTTCCAAAAAAAGTTTAAAACAAAAAAGTGCTATTTTGTTTAAACCGACCACAATTTTCAGCTGCAAAATGATTTCGATTGACGTCTCAGTTTAGGTTTATTTTTATAGTAAATTGAAGGGTTTAGAATAATTATAGGAAGAGTGCGCACACTTGCCCCACGAGACTCTAAACCGGAAGTCATCGAGAATTTTCGATGACCTTTTTCAAACTGACTGAAAATGGACGATTTTTGACGGCGATGGAAGAGGTTAAACTTGGGTCACGTATTTGATGATAGAAACTGATTTTTTGAAAAAAATCATCGTCGGGATCCTTTTCCTCGCAACGAGCAAAAGCGGAGACGCGTAGTTTATTCATGAAGGTGCATCACGAAAATCGATCTTTTCCTATCTCTCCCTCTCTTTCTATCCCTCGCTCCCTCGATTCTCGTATTCCGATTCGCAACAACTAGATATTTGCTAGTTTCCATTTCCGTCGAGAGATTCGCCCGATCCGTATGTATATTTGATAAAGCCCCTGCGAAGCTCGAGCGTATGCACGTATTCGGGTCAGTTGATACAGCTCGTATACGCCACTCACTGATTGTCCGTCTATGTATATAGAAACACGATTTTTCCGTTTACCCACTGCAATTTTGAGCATTCGTCGAAAACTTTGTGATGTTTGTCGTCACCGGAATATTTATCATCGTTTGGGCTTTACCAAAAATAGTGCGAGAAACGAAAAATTCATTTTTTGCCTTTTGGCCACTTTTTTTTTTATTTCTTATTTTCATCGTCACCCTAAATTGTGTTTTGTCTATTTGGGCTGTAAATAGAAATTCGAAAAAATATATCCACGTAATGTTTTTAGCTCCAAAATGCCAAATAATTATCAATTGATAAAAAATTGATAAAACGATTATTAATAATTGATAAATAATTGATAAAAAGATAATTGATCGACAAACAATTGATAAAAAAATAATTTTTCGATAAATAATTGATAAAAAAATGATTGATTACTGATTGATTGGAATAACCAAAAACTAAAGTATGAAGAAGCAATGTTGAAGAAAAAGCCCAAAATTCTGAACCGAAGAAGGATTGGAAGAGTTCTGAGTTGCGGTAACCCAAACAGGAATCGAAACCCACCAAGCGGATCAGACACTTCCACGGTTGGTTCCCCGGAAATGCCCCTCTTTGGAAAAGTGCGCGCTACGCGCTATTCCCGCGATTGTCTCATCCCGAAACTTGCGAAACGAAATTCGCGCAATCGCCCGATCTACGGAGTCCGAGGGGGGGGGGGGGGGCTGACTAATTAATAATCAAGCCACCGGGAGCGAGCGGAGGGATTTTGCGAAACCGATGTTTCTCAACTCGGCGCTGTTTTGCAAAGTCATTTAACGCGAGTTTAACAACTTTCGCGATCATCTTGTCTATCCGCGAGTAATATACGTTACATAAGATTTCGTTACAAAAGCTTTCATTTTTAGTTTAACGAATGCTTTTTTCACGATTTTAAAAATGTTTTTCTGTTTATCGTCACGAAATGTATTTTTAATCGAACCTTTATTTTCTCAATTTTACAAATAAGTCCTCAATTTTAATTAATTATATTCGTTTCAATTAATTTAATTGAATTGAAATAAATAAAAACAAATTTAACATTATATTCAATTCGAATAAAATAAATAAAAATAAATTTAATATTAAATTAAATTCGAATAATTTAATATTAAATTTATTTAAATAATTAAAATAAATTAAAAATAAAATAATTAAAATAAATTAAATAAATAAAAATAAATTCAATATCAAATTAAATTTTAATGAATTATAATAAATTACCTAATTTTTCCCAATTTTTCTCTGAATGCCCCAACCCAAACAAACTCGAACGGAAATGCCGTGCGTGCATTTACTGTTTACCAGTTTCACTTCTGTTCCACCTAACTCAACGTATTCGTCTTACCCCGAGTGGCTCTAATTGGAGCGAATTAAAAAAAAAAAAAGGTCGACGATCGGAGTTTGAGAAAAATTGTTGGATCGGCAGGGGCCGTATCCACTTGGAGGTAGAGGGCAGTGGTTGTGGACGTGTGAGGCGTACGTCGACAGACGGACCGAGTAGGAGTTCATAAAAAGAGATAAAAGTCTCGAGAGCGAGCATACTCGACTCGTCGAATGCGCACCTGTTCAGCGAGTTTTTAATTCCAGCTCGCGCTCAAACGTTTCTTATGTATCTCTCTCTTCTCGTTGCCCGTAGCGCATGAACGAGCAAACTCGCCCGTTTCATTCGGTATGACGTTCTCGATCCCCCCCGTCTTCTACACGTTCCTTTCCGGTTTTCCACACTGCCTATTTGTCTCCCGCGACACCTCGAGCCCTTCGATAACCCATTTCGAGTCCTTTTCCATAATTCGTTGAAAAATATTCCAAATTAAATATTCAAATTAAATACTCAATTTGGGCAAAAGTGTGCACGGATATTTAGACATTTCTAAAACGAAAAGACTCTATTTTGTTTACAGCGACGAGTACAGTTTCCAGCTAAATATTTTGCCGGATTTTAGTGCTTTCAATTTGCACAATCTTGATTGGGTCCAGTGCGCACACTTGCCCCCGTATTGGTGCATTGGGTCAAGTGTGCGCATTTTGATTTCTATGTTTGGGTTTATCGCCGAAAATAGAAAAATTATAAAACTATAAAATTGGACAGATGCTTCAAATTTTTGCCTAGGTTTTGATCATTCTTTTTCATTTTGAATTGAAAAGCGTTTTGAATTGATAAAAACATTTTGAATTGAATTGAAATTTCTTTTGAAATTGAAAAAAAAGTACTTTTTTTCATGGTGAATTTGGATTTTCGAAACGATTGAGAGAATAAAAAAACGCGTAATTTTGATTTTTCATTGCGCGTGTTTTTGTCTGATATCAGGAGGTCGAATCTTTGGTCGACTCGAATGGCCACGGTTCAATTAACTCGGTAGACTCGCACCTGTGTATATTTCTCTTCCGTGCGATATTCACGACTCGAGCACCTTCCTCTTCGCTGGGCCAGCGTGCAACAATATTCAAATAAAAATTAGTGGCGAGCCCGTAAAAAGAAAACACGTAAAACGAAACGAAAAGTAGCACGTGCCTGGTCAGAGTAAAAAGTCGAGGAAGGGAGAAAGGGCGAATGAAGGGCGCTGCCAACGAGAGGGCGCAGGTGAAGCGCGCGCTTTACAACGCAACATTGATACGGATGAAAATATCGCTCTCGGCGAAGACGAAGCGAAGCTCGAGCACGATGCCCGCGGGGGTGTTAAATGAGACTCGCAACGAAGAATAAGAGGTCAGTCAGGTGCACGAATATGAATTAGGGATCGCGTATGCGCGAGCATTGCCGAGCCTTTTTTTCGTCCTTTTTTTCTTCGCGGATACGTATAATTCAACGGAGTACTTTATATATCGTGGGTGGCTCCCGATATCAGGACTCGAGACACCACGCAATCGAGATGCAAAAAGGGAACCAGCTGTACCTATTTTTTTTTTTTACTTTCCTTTGTGTATATTTTTTATTTTTTTTTTTTCATTATCATTTTGCTTATATTATTTATATTTTTCCACTGTTATTTTATTTATATTTTTTGTATTTTTTTCACTGTTACTTTATTTAGATTTTTCTAGAGATTGTTTAGATTTTACATATAAAGGCTCGACAACATATAAAATATAAATAAATTTTCAATACGTATAAAAAATTGAAAATCTCGACGAAAAAAAATTCTTGCCCCAATTTCTCAAACGACATTTCGAAGCCCAAGAACCCCACATGGTCCTTTTATTTTTATTTCCACGTTTTTTTTATCTACCCTGTATCTTCACCATCTTTACAATCGTGCATTTCAATATTTTCCATAAATTCCGCAAGTTCATATTTCGTCCCTTTTGTCATCACGACAACGTCCACACTGAGCGTAATATCAACGTACTTTTTTCTCACTTCGCGAATTCGTGACCCACTGGGGACAGGAATTTGGAATATTGATAGAGAGATCGAGAAACAAAAATCTTGTTGAAAAAGGTAAAAATTCACGAGTATCGAATGAGAACGATTGTCGATACGAAGATAAAAAAAAAAAGGCTGAGCAGCGGACGTACACGTTTGCCCGGTCTTTGTATAATTTCGCGAGGGAATTACCGGCGCGCGGATATCTATTGTCGCATTAGGCGTTTCATCGGAATAGGTGCGCGTATGGAATAAATAAATGGAAACGGGGATACATCCATATAGCTCGGTTGGGTACGTCAGCGCGGGAGTTTAATAATAAAAGCCGGATGGAAGAAGAACGGTTGGCTTCAATGATGGTCCCAACGAGGACGTGGCGATTCTTCACATGCCTAATGACTTTTAATGCACGATAGAACGGGGTGGGTCGGTTGGTTAGGAAGGGATGGAATAGAGAAGAGACGAAAAGAGGAGGGGGGGGGGGGGGGGGG
>JAPYZJ010004071.1:0-16947 GCA_030522765.1 Ophioninae sp. B BG-2022a | reverse complement strand
TTTTTCCATACATACCCCTTTGCCTCTTTTTTTGCCATTTTTCAAGTGGACTTTCCGGGAAAACTATACGAGATATCGATACGAATCCAACGCCATTTTCTAAGTCAGGCAAAAACCTTTTCCAAACTCACCTTATGAATCTCCATAGCATATAAGAAGCTCACCGTACGACCTTTTGAAATCTCGTGATTTTCTAGGTTTTCAGGAAAGTGGCCAGGGAAGGCGAAAAATATTTTTTTCCGTTTTAAAGTATTAAAAGGGTGTTTTTAATCGGAAATTTTCCGCTGATTACGAATATGCCCGACTTTTTGCCAAAAGTGCAAAATTAGACTGGGAAAATGGAAAAAAACCTTTTTAGAATATTCATTTTTACATTTTTCCCTAGATAATAGAGAGTTCAAAGCAAATTAAACGGCATATTTGTCTTCAAGGTTGAAAAATACCACACGTGCCTTGAAAAATGAATAATAATTCAGTTCAAAGCAAATTAAACGGCATATTTGTCTTCAAGGTTAAAAAATACCGCACGTACCTTGAAAAATTAATAATAATTCAGGGTTTGATCCCGGAAGCATACATGCTTATATCAATCGACTCAGGATTTCACCCTCAATCCCCCATTTCAAGGATGACATTCCTTTGTGGGACACCCTGTATACCCACCTTTGATAGATAGCGACAAATACAGCTTCGGGTATTTCCCCGGACTTGTATGGATTTTACGAAACAGCACGTGGCAGTCAAATCTCCGAGGGGACCTGTTTCTACCTTGGGCTAAGCTGTTCGAGAGCGTTGCTACGCTGCACCATCCCTCTCTTTCTCTCACGTCCGTCCGAATTTGTTCCAATTCACCGGTTGCCGATTACCACTCCCTTCACCGGAGTGCGAAGGCTCGGGCCTCTTCGCTTCATTCCCGGAGACCTTTTTTGCTTCTCGTACTCACCAATTTTCCTCTCTCTCTCTCTCTCTCTCTTCCTCTTTTTCTCTCTTCCTCGTCCTATCTCTTCTATCCATTTTCCATCCCTCAGGCGTTTCCCATCGAAAAGTCAGACTGCTCCGGAAGTCACCGCCGCGATGCACAATGTCACGTAACCACGAGTGAAGTGTAGCGAGAAAGAAAAATGGAAATAATCGAGAGTCACGTGTGCGTTTATATATAAATATATACAGGTCGATTCACAGCCATTAGTGTTGGCAAAAGCTTTGGATGTGTCGTGTTCCAACCGAAAAGCCCTTTTTTTCTCAATTTTATTATTAATAAATATATTATTAATAATTAATAATCCCACGTTTTATGTAAATGCTAAAAATGTTTTTTTTTATAATTATCAAAATAAAATTATTTTATCAAATATTTTTCCTCGTCCGTTGGAAACGACGAAACGAACGGGATTACTGGATTCCCGGAGAGGTAAAGAGATAGAGAAAAAAAAATTGAATTATGGCTCGAAGGACGAGAGGAATTCATCAAATACCGGAAATGTAATGTTCTCCTCCACGTCAAACCTGAGTACGGTCATGAGGAGGCGAGAGTCGCTGGGGCTGCTCATCAATCACCAAGATGGAAGAATTTCTTTTTTCGTTTTTTTTTTTTCGGGGGACAAAGCTAGAGACGATTTACCAAAAGGAGGCTCGTGGTCACGTGAGTCTGTAAGATGGAATTATGATTCCTGGTGTGTTGCGAGGGGGCGTGGAGTCGTCCGGCTGTTCGAGTAGATTAGGCTCGGTGGCTAAGAGGCTTTGCCAGTAGATAAGGCTGTGTCTAGTCAGACCGGGGGCAAAAGTTGCCTCAATTCGGTGCAACCTTTCCGGATAATTATGACATTATTATTAATATTGTTTAATAATACATTTTTTGAATTCATAAATTAAATATATTTCGTAAAGTATTATTAATTAAATATTGCTTATTTACTAAAATTATCAATTTTAATTAATTTATATGCAACACTAAAAAGAAATTCTGTAAAAAATATGATTATAGTATCAAAGATCGTAAAATTCACGATAGTAATTTATACAATTGAAATATTATCAGTAAAAACATAAGCAATTTTTGATAAGAAAAAAACAGAAGTTTAATAATAAAATATTAAATAACAAATAATAAATTAAATTAATTGATAACAATTACATTAATTAATAAACTAATTCACAATAAATCTAATTAAGTAAAACAAATTCAAATTCTGCCTAAATTCGAAATTTCAAAACGCGATAATTTTCACTAAAACCAAATCAATACTGCCCCTTCTGAAATTTACAAAAATACGCATCGGGCATTGTCGCAAAAATAGGCGAAACGTCATTGACCGATGTGGTTAGAAATATCGGGGTATCCATCACAGTTCGAGGCAACCATCAATCAGCTGGACAAAGAACCCCCCCCCCCCAAACGCCCCCCCCCCCCCCCCCCCCCCCCCCCCCCCGGGTATTCATCGATATATCGATGACAAAGCGATTGCCCTGGATATGGGCAAAAGGTTGATTTTACTGTTCGAATTCATCCTCCTCCACCCCTCTGGCATCCCGATCATTCACCTAGCCCTTTTCCCTTTCCCTCGATCGATTCTATTCGCGACCGTAGACTCGATATATAATATTGCCAGCTCATTACCTCGACGATAGTTCATATCACGGTTTGCTGCCCTCGAACCCCCGTTTCGAAAATATTGACAGGCACGTTTACTCCTCATTGGGTGTATGTATATACATTTGTGTACACACACGGTACTTCGCCTCCTCCCTGTATGCCCAACTACACTTCATTATATACTTCAGTGTCCACTTTCGGAGGCAATAACATTTAGGCTCCCCGGACCGTGATAATTAACTGTAGAAAATCATTTACCCGATAAAAAAATCGATTTTCGTTCATCGATCGAATTTCGACCGTCCGGCCATTGGTCCAAGCCTACGCGAGGGCGTTTGCATTTTACGATACTGTAAATAATTACCACGGGTGTTCGAGGTCTCTCGAGTTGCCAGTTTTCGTGATTTTTTTTTTTTTTGGCTTTCTCGGGATTCATGGTTGAGGGAAATATTGACTGAGAGTGCTAAATTAAAGACTAAAGAATATGGTGATATTTAATTTTTTGAAAGTTAATTTTTATTAATTTAATAATCTGGTGATATTTGATTCTACATTTGTATTTAATTTTTATTAATTCAACAATCTCGTAATATTTAATTGCTAATTTTTATGAATTTAGCAATCTGGTGATATTTCATTAAAAACTTTCATTTGATTTCTCTAAGTCTAACAATCTCGTGATATTTTTATTTAACATTTATTAATTTTATCTGGTGATATTTTCACCAGATAAAATTACTAAAATTAATTCACATCAATTCACAATAAATTAAAAGAAAAAAATCTGTGCCATCTTCGAATCTCTTCTTCGCCATACGCGGTCACCCATCGCAGTATTGGCTGTACAACGGGACAAGCTTTGCACAGAATCCGTTTTGGCATAACGGTTTGGTTTAAACGGGTCAGATACACGACTAGGATGTGTAGTCTGGTAGAGAACGTCGATCCCCATATCCCGCACCGGCCGCGACCGCAACACGCTCCGACGCAGCGTGCCAATACACACCGAAGTTTATGCCGATCTCCAAGTGATTCCGCCGCTCCACTATCACCCTCCCCTTCCCTTCCCCTCACCCCTGATGTTACCCCCTCATTTCTCGGGGTATATTACGCACAGGCACGCGCGTGTCGCCGATAAATTTCACGGAGACCGCAGGAGCGACCACTGCGCCGAGGGCTTATCGCGAGATGTGTACTCTGACGGCCCTATTATCGGCACTGATAATCCCGATGTCTCAATATTCGAAAAAACGTGAGAACAAATATTTTTTCTTGAATTTAATCATTTTTTCGTTGATATATTTTAATGGTATTTTCGTAATTAAATTATCTTATTAATTGTTACGATTTTAATTTAAACGACAAGTAAATAAATCATGTAAAAAAATGCAATACATCTTTTGTTGAAATATTTTGATTGAAAGATAATTTCATTAAAACAGGAATAAAAGAAACTTTTTATCATTCCTGTTTTAATTAAATGCTTTCCATTAAAAAAATTTAAGAGCCATAAAAAATCATTTTAAAAAATTCATAATCGTAAAAAATTGATTTTTTTCCTCGAATTTTCTCTTGGAAAGAAAGTCTCGTCGTAAAACGATTTTTGCCTCCTGAGACAGAGCTTTCATGCATGATCCCCACCAGCGTTTTTCAACCAAGAAGCAATCGTTGTTTCGCGCAAGAATACGATGATGCGTAGGGGCCAAGAATCATCGAGGCGAAAGATTTTCGAGGAACGAAGAGCCTCGTTTCAGGAAAAACGACGCGGAAAGGTTCCCCGCGTTTATGGACCTCGTTGAAACGACGATCTTGGGATCCCTCGGTCTCCCCTCAATTGCCCAGCGCCTCCATCCTCGTTTCTCGCCCTCGTAAATATAATTCGCATTTTCCATGTGACGGCGGAAGACCGAATTGCTCCAAGGCTTTTCGTGTCTTGAGAAGGACAAACGCCCCTCGTATCGGCTGTGCGCGAGAGCTCGTTAATCAGACTTCTGGTAATTGACTATGATTTTCCTTAATTCGTTATGTAAAAAATCGAGGAAAAAGTTTTATTTATAAATAAAAATATCTGTATAAAAATATTTTATAAAATATCTAATATATAAAATATATTATAAATTATAAATGAATATTATACAATATATATTATAATTATAATATATATATATATATATCTATATAAATATTTATTATATTTTTTAATATTTTCAAAATATCTATACAAAAAAGTTTTACATAGATATATAAAGATCGAAGGAAAAGTTTTAGATAATTTACGTATGCGGAATAGCCGGAATACCGACGATTTCGTCATTTCTATTTCTAAAATCAAAGAAATAAAAATTACTTTTTCACTTGCATAAAAAAACGTTTTATAAAGTACAAAAAAAATGTTTTAAACGTAGAATAAGAGATTATTCATAAAATTATTTAAACATATAATAAAGAGATGCTCTTTTTAAAAAATAAACCTAATGAGAAAAGTGGATTTGAAATTTTGTGAGTTATGGCTTTTACGTCGTCTTAATTAGGGATTTCTAGAAGCATCTCCCCCCTCCCCGCCGCTCGCGCTCTTTAGTCGATCTCTTCTCTATTATACGTGACTTCCTCATTATTTCGCCATCCGCACGCTCGCCACTTCACCCTACGTCGATGTACCGGAAACTACGTACCACGATACGATAACAACAGGATCTCAGGCTGCGCCGAGTTGCCGAATAACGTTTAGAAATCTAGGACTTTCTCGTACAAGCCCACGTATCGTGTGTATGTATATATAGATGGCGATACTTGGCACTCAAGCCTTCCAGTATCGCTTAATCGAGTTGTCAGGCAAACTACCCTTTACCAAGCTGGAATTCTCCGTGGCCTCCATATCCCATCCGTACATCCGGTCTATACGATACATCGATGTGTACTCGATGGGACACGATCAGAATGTCGTCACATCGCGGTCCCTTTTCTCCTCGTTGACGACGACGACGACGATGAGGACGAGGAACACGTTGATGATGACGAACCCGACAGGTCTCGTCGCGAGGCCTTTATTCCGAGAGCGCTTCCTCGGTACACCATAATTGTCAATATGCCCAGAATGCGGCTTGGTTTCGAACAGGCTGATGCCAAAGATCCCCGACTCTGTTTATACCGAGGGTGAAACTCGAAATTCCTTCAGGAATGAAATTATTGAAAAAAATCAATTCAAAAGCTTTTGAAAAAAATAAGTATCCAACCAACTTCATTTTTTCGTCAATAGACAAAAAATGGCTTCGATTTCGGTGAAACTCGAAATTCCTTCAGGAATGAAATTATTGAAAAAAATGAATTCAAAAGCTTTTGAAAAAAATAAGTATCCAACCAACTTTATTTTTTCGTCAATAGACAAAAAAATGGCTTCGATTTCGGTGAAACTCAAAATTCCGGCAGGAAAGAAATAATTTTTTAAAATCAATTCAAATGCTTTTGAAAAAAATAAGTATCCAACCAACGTTATTTTTTCGTCAATAGACAAAAAATGGTTTCGCCTTCGATGAAACTCGAAATTCCTTCAAGAACGAAATAATACAAAAAAATCGATTTCAAAGCTCTTAAAAGTAAATAAATACGCAACCAACTTCCTTTTTCCCTCAATAGATAAAAAAAAAACGGTTTCGCATTCGGTAAAACTCGAAATTCCTTTTTTTCAAATTCTCAAAATTGCCAATTAACAAAAATCGATTACAAAGCTCTAAAAAAAAAAGAACTACGCAACCAACGTTATTTATCCCTCAATAGACAAAAAAAAAATGACCTCGCATTCGTCTGATCCAAAAGAGGTTTGAGAAAGCGTCGAAGCAACGATACCCGTCATCGCTCCGGGAGTTTCGGAATCGAATATTTACGAGCTCGTTTATCGGGCAGAGTAGATAACTATACGTCGACGAGGCGAGCGATTTCCTCGCGTTTAGTTGTCCATCTGTCGGATATATCGACTGGATATAAGCTACGTGTCACGCAGCGTGTATATACTTCTCCTCATTGCGATTACGTGCAGTACGTATGCAAACGGAGGCCAGCCTCGTTCACCCCTCGAGCATTCCAGCCCCCCTCTTCCGTTTACCACAATTTAACCCCCCCCCCCCTCGCTCGCTCTCTTTACCACGGTCTCTTCGTCCACCCTCATACGTACACCCTCATGACGGTGGTGGAGGGTCGATAATGTGAATCAAGTTATAGGAAACACAGAGCGAGGGTGGCAATTTTCCTGCCAGTTCCACTATGACGACCGATTCCATACATTCGCTACAAAAGCAATGGAAAATTGCTCGAGTCTCCCTCTCTCTAGTTTCCCCGTACACGTGAGAGGCGACGACAGCAGATCGCCAAACGACTGTGACGTGCAGTCACAGCCACACGTCCGATTTACATTCGAACACTGGTAAGACTTTCTCTAGCTTGAATTCTGGTTAACAGGCTTCTCGACTATCGACAATGCTGATAAGAGACCAAACCCCAAATTCTTTCTTTTTTTTTTTACATTCGCATTTTTTCACGAACGTGAAACAAGCGCTCCAGAACTCTGGCTGGAATGTTTCGGACTCGATCATAGATGTGGCTTTGGACATGGAGGTTTTTTATTGTGACATAATGTTTATTATTAATCCAAACAAACCCAATGTTATTTTTCTCAATTTGAACAACCCAAACAAATAAACATCCATCGCTATATGCCAAATATTCCGACTTTTCTTTTGTTTAAAAAATCGTCGTTGCTTCACAAACATCTGCTGACTCGTTTTGCATTTGCAATAATGAGGATTCGTATTCAGACTTGCGTGCTGAAACAAGCGTTCTCCTTCTTTGTTTCTGTATTCTCACCCCCTCGTTTTCTTTCCCAACCTTAACCCAAACAAACCCAACCAAACCCAAACAAACCTTCTCTTTTCTACTCGTTCCAATTCCCAACTGTATCAACTTTCCCCCTCGTGATTTTCATCCCTTCCCCCAACGAACCCAAACAAACCCACCTCGATGAGTATCAACCCCCCTCCCCCCACCCCGCAACCGTGCTATTCCTTATTCGGGTTGAACTTTCGCCGTATGAATGTATTATGATCGTACGTATACGGGAAAATGGCGGAAGTGGCAGAAACCGGTAGAGATCGCGAGGGGGAACGAAGGGCTCAGGGCATGCATACCACTTTCATAATTTCTCGTACGAGACCAAAGGAGATCGGCCTCGCGGTTGTGGGGCGCGTTGAAATTGAACAGGTGAGGGGGTCGTGAACGCGGATCGGCGAGGGGGGCCCCGAGACTCGACTACTTAATAATGCAAAAGGAGAATGCTTCCAGCCCTACCTCCCGAAACACATTGTATACGTACATGCATTCGTACATACGTACATACACGTATATTTATACATACAGGGTGTCCCAAAATGCTCGGGTGCTCGATTTTTCGTTTCTCGATTTTTTATGACTGATAGCACGATTTCTGAGAGACGTGCACAAAATTTGGATACCCGTGGTAAGGGAATATTAACGGAATTGAAGATTTTCACGAGATTTAAAAAAAAGATTCCAAAATCTCGATAATCATGATAGACTTTTACTGAAATGGGATTTCATTATTTTGTGGAATATTATCGTTCGTATTTACGTTTGTTTGGCTTTGTTTAGGTAATTACGTTATGCAAAAATATTGCAATATTGACAAAACTTGGAGATTTTTACGAAATTAAAAACAAATATGCGAAAATCTCGAAAATCACGATTTACTGAGATCGAATTTCATTATTCTGTGCTATATTATCATTCGATTTTACACTTGTTTGGATTTGTTTAGGTAATAATCTTTTCCTAAGATATTGCAATATTGATAAAAGTTGGAGATTTTCACGAGATAAAAATAAAAAATATGCTAAAATCTCGAAAATCATGACAGTCTTTTACTGAGATCAAATTTGATTAACTCTGGAATATTATCGTTAAATTTTCGGACACCCTGTGTACGTATATATGTATATAAAGGTACGTATAAGTCATGATTAATATTTGAGACATCCTACGCTGGCACTCGGTTGGCCAGCGCGAAACCGCACCAGCGAAAAGCAAACGAGACTTAAGGGTGTGCATAATACTGTGTTCATACGTGTAACACTTGAGCGAACGAGCCCCAGCTAGGGAATTGTACGAACCGTAAGATTCCGCCCCCCCCCTCCTCGTATTCCCTCTCTCTCTCTCTCTCCCTCTTTGAACGTGTCCCTTCGTGGAGGAACTTGGGGTTGCAGGTGGTCACCATCTACCACCCATATTCAACCGGATCTCGACACGACGAGGACTGACCATTGCAAAAGCTCGCGGTCGCTCCCTCTCGAGCTTTCGAATGTGTGTATACCTGGGTTCATGTATATATCAAAGGTTTCGTTGTCCAGTATACGTTAATTATTCGCAAAGGAAATTAATGCGATCCTTGGCTACAATTCATACGTGCAACGGAATGAATGGCGGCCAGACGGAATTATTCACATTGGTGTGGCACCTTCCCCTTAAACCTCCGGTGGGGGCGCCACTCTGACTCTTTTTTTTTTCATTTCTGATATTTTTCTTTTTGGATTCAAAGTGGAGTTAATTTTTCGGGTTCGGTAACTCGAAAGGAAAAAAATGGAACCCTTGTAGGATCACTTTGTTGTCCCATTGTCTGTCTGTCAAAACCCTTTATCACGAGAACTCGTGGAGATATCGACGTTGAAATAAAAACGATATACTTAGGTCTACAGTCTCTTGAAACTCTGAAAAAAATCAAAATTCTAAGTTAACGTAAAAATAAAAGGTCGTTTATGCCTCAAAATAATGTATTTTTCAACTCTCGAGGGAATCAAAATTTATAGGGTATTTTTCGTTGACCTAGAACTATGAAATTTGGCAAGTGATAATGTCTTGTATTACAAGTATAGGAAAAAATCTCAAAACTAGACATTTGTAATTAAATCTTTAAAAAATCTAGGGAAAAAACTGCGAGACTGGATTTCTGAACTATTTGTAATATGTACCTACAAATGTGTACGGAACTTGCCCGAGTTTTTTTTTTAATTTTTAATGGTAGAATTATACGAGTTTTGATTCGTGTTTTTGAATGTTCAATATATTATCAAGTTTTGATAAATTTTAGGAACCAAAAATGACAGTTTGTTCGGTTTTCATAGTTTGATCAATTATTGAATACATTTGAATTGAATAATCAAGATTTCGACAATTAAGCCAGTTTTTTATAAAAATTGAATTTAGGAAGATGCACAGGTTGATGAAATTTAGAAAAATCCTCCACTTTCTATATCCCTATATTTCACTCTTTTTTGCCAATAGCTGACCTTTCTCGTCACCGCATTGCCGGAAAAAATTATCATTTTAAGGGTGCCATTTCCGGGCGTTTATTCGTCTCCGCGTCGTCGGGACGGACAAAAGATCGGGAAAGGAGACGCACAAAGGGAAACACGTCTCGGAGGGTAAGAATCGCTCGTGGAAAATAGTCGAGTCGCGATACCAAGGGAACGGAGAAAGCATCCGCGTGGGTGGAAAAAAAAGCTGAAGGAACTTCCTTCTCGCCTCCCCCCCCCTGAACGTCGTTGACTTTGGAGACTTCCCGTTCAGTGACGGATTTTCTCGTGCGGGATTTATCGTCCTCGAAATTGACCCCGATGGCCCGCCAATCAACGTTAGATAGATTTCGTCGTGGGAATGCCAGTATGTTTGTGTGGAGACCTCGTCAGCAAGAACTTTGTTGCCTCCGGGTCTACAACCACGCGTTACACGCTTCTTAAGCATCCCTGAGTAGGAAGCGCGTTGCAAAAGACCTCGTCACGAGAACTTTTCTCGTAAACGTGAAAACTACGAAATATCAAAAGGGGTAGTACAGTAGGAGCTTTGCGGATTTTATGACTCGACTAGGTGCGCTCAAAATGTTTTTTATTTCTTTCTCAACACATATATGGGGCATTCCATGACGATTCGACCTGGGTTCGACACGTCACTTTTCCGATTTGACCTGCGATTTTTTATGTTATTGTACTATCTCTGAAAGACACTCGAGAATTTTTTCAAATTTTTTGGGAACGATTTGACTCCACAATATTTTTTGTAAACAAAAAATTAACGCTAAAATTTAAAAATCGAAAATAGATAAATATCCTGTATCTGATAGAAAATATACAATATAAAAAATATTAATATTAATATACAAATATATATAGACAGGAAATCAATTCTTTTCATTTACAGCAAGGAGTAAAAATCATATTTTCTTTCGTCACGTTTACATTCCTTCGACATTCGTAAACAGGATCTGAAAAAATGACACTTTAGCTTTCTCTCAAAAATAAATTAGCCAATAACTAAATTCGATGCAAAATCGTTGTCTGATTACGAGTTTAGTGTTCCGATCGCGTTCAACCTAGAAAATTGGTGATCAGCGAACGTTATTTCACAGGCATGATTATCGGAAGTTCGTTTGAGCTCGAAAACGAAAATTTCGAAAACAGCTCGAGTTGATCATCAAATCTAGCGCCGTATATTTTTTAGTACCGATTCAAGGTCCTCCACGATTATCCTCTTTCCAAATGCAAATCTCGGTATCATTCTCTTATCTCTTATCTCACGCCGCCGCGAGCTTGGGGTAAAATCGTTGTGTTATTTCTTCGATTTTTAAGGGGGCCTTTTTTTCCCACCGGGGTGTTCCACGTTGCCTTTTATTTATTCGTGTGCTCTCACTCTCGATCTTTTTCTATCCCCTTCCTCTTTGTACCTCTCGTTCTTCCCTCCTCCGTCCATTTCCTCTCTGTGTCCCCCGGAGATTTAAAATGGTAATTTCACTGTTCTTTTCCCTCTTTTCTGTGCTGCCACGGCAATGTTGCCAGTGACAGCAGGCGTGTTTCTGATCCGACATTTAATTTGCGTCGCCGTTTCGCTCGTGCCTCGACGCGGCCGTCCCCCTTCCGGTCGAAGCCAGCCCTTCTCGCCACTTTCACCCTTGCGCCCTTTTACCACGGAGCTTCCGAAAAGTACGACAGGCCTTCGTATACGTCCTTCCGAAAAATTGTTCTCGCACTCTCAACCCCCTTTACCCCAGTTGCCGTTTTAACCCCCCGCGAGTTCTTTGCGACAAACGTGGACTCTTTTTTTTCCTCTTTGTCCTCTCCTCCTTCTTCTTCTGCCTTCAACGTTTTTTTGCCCATTGTTCCGGCGACCTCGTCGGTCAGGTTGGACGAAGGGGTGGGGGTTGGGGGTTGAAAAGGTGGGGGAAAAAAGCTCGTGATACGACCTACCGATATCGATGGACAAAGTGGTCTCATCCATTGGGGCGAGTGAGCCAAAGAGACCGTCGAACAGCGATGGAACGAACGGCTCTAGCCAAAGGGAGTTTTCATCAACGACACTCCGTCGCGCTTTTCCTTTCTCTCCCGTTCACGTGTCAAATCGTTTCTCTTTGGCTTCTCGACGGAGGAGAGAAACACCGTGTATAATGTAACATCGAAGAACCAATAACGCCACCCATCTCGCACCATCACCGACGCCTTTTACCGAGCTCTTATTCTAGACGAAACCAAACAGTAGCTGCGCACCCGACACTCCCGAGAAAGAAATTCACAAAACCCTTGGCGATATCGGTGACGGAAAACCTCCGCGCGATATCGTAGGCTTTTTGGAGACCCTAGACTTTGAGGACTTCTCGATGCTTGCTTTTGGAGTATTCGGGACGAAATAAATAATCATTCATTTACGATTAATATCTTTTCTTTAAATTCGTACTGAACTTACATTTTTATCAATGTTCAGGATACCTAAACCCAAACGAACCCAAACAATCCTCGCTTTTGGAACATTCGGGCCGAAATAAATAATAATTAATTCACAATTAATTCCTTTCCTTTATATTTGTGCAGAACTTTGATTTTTATCAATGTTCACGATACCTAAACCCAAACGAACCCAAACAATCCTCGCTTTTGGAACATTCGGGCCAAAATAAATAATAATTAATTCCACTCCTTTAAATTAGTACAGAACTTTGATTGTTATCAATTTTCACGAAACCCTAACTTCTCAGTTTTATAAAACTGATGGTTTTACAAAAAAACCGGATCGATCTCACGTATGGATCCATGGATGGAACGTAACGTTGGAAATACACGTGTATTGATTCAGTACTTTGGCATTTACACGAGATACGACGAACCGGAAACCCGGCAACCGGAAGTGCCGCGCGTCAGCGATGTTTAAATTTCCCATGTACACGCAATCGCGATAAATATTCACGAGTATACGGGATTCGTGTATAGACCAGGGATGGATAGTTAACGCAAAGGTATCCCGGTCACCCTTAGACGCTTTACGGAGCTTCTCTCGGTTTTACATCCGCGCCTGCTCTTCTCTCCACCGTCAGAAAAGCCAACCGATGATACGACGAATTGAAAAATTCACGAGACTGCTAAAAACGTGTTTTTGCATAAAACTAGCCGCGAAATCCTCTCGACCGTCGCACCAGCAAAGGGAAAACGTTCGTGTCTCTTCGCCAGCTAATTCATCCTCAATTCCGTCACGTTTCACGTGAAACATTTAAACAAATCGTAATTCAATATTTATCCGTGTGCCTCTTCGAACGAGTAGTGCAATCGATTTAGATTGGAATTAAGTTTGTTTGGGTTTGTTTGGGTTACTCGTGAGATTTGATATTTGAAAACAATTAATTAAATATTTATTTAATAAAAATCAATTAATTAAATATTTATTGGTACAATTAATTAAATATTTATTTAATAAAAATCAATTATTGAATTATCAATCCATCAACAATCATCCGGTGGAAATATATATATATATATTAATAAACATATTATCAATATCATATTGATAATATTATCATATTATCAATGGGACAGTATTTTCACTATGAAAAATATAAGGAATACAAAAGTATGAATTAAAAAAATTATTTATTTACACCTACATAAATACACTTTCAAAAAATTAAATATTCTTTTTAATGTTATTTTCTCCATAAATATATACGTGTGAATGGAAAACCCCAAAGTGCTCTCAGGCCGGAAAAATGTCCTCTCGGAGGGAAGCCCATCGAAGTAAAATGTCAAGATGATTGTTCGTGCTCGTCTAGGAGGCGGTTCAACTTTTTTCTTCGCATTGGTGTACACAGGAAAGTGCAATATACAGACAGGTCGGAGGAGGGGGGGGGGGGGATACAACCGCAACGCTCATATATGCGCGTCTCGACATCATTCTCGGGTTAAACGAATTCGATACTCTCGCACAGGCTCGAAGGCTTTCGTTTCGCGAGAGTCACCATGGTAACCCGTTTCACCCCGCAAAAACAAAATACATTTGTCGCCCGCGCTTGCGGGCTTCCGGCGTTTCGCTATTACCGCGAGACGACCTCCGGGCTTCCGCCCCCGCCACCGTTCATCTTTCTACCCTATACGCTCAATTTTATAAGCGTATACTCTCGCGACACCCTTCCCTCTTACCTGTACGAGACTCCTATGTGCGCAACTTCCGCTACTCGATAAAAAAAAAAATCAAAAAGTCAAAAGAAACCCGCGCCAAAGGTGAATTTGAGAAACAACGGAAATTCGGTTCTTATGTGACAGTGGGCATATTACAATGAGCTTTTTAATTATTTTGTAATTTATTAATTGTATTATTGTTCTAAAAATAAAAATAAAAATATTAATATATGAAATATATGTAAGTATATTTATTACGTAATATTTTATTAATACTATCACTAATTATTATTTTATCTTTATTAAATAAAATTGTTCATATTATTTATTATTATTGCCTATCTACGATAATAATGACGAACACGAAAAAGAAAAACCAAATAAATAAAATATGATAAAACGAATAATTGGTGATAAGTGAAATCATGGTTTAAAAAATTTTCATTATTATTATCATTATTATTATTATTATTGTATTTAATATTATATTTATTATTATTCTTATCATTGCCTAAATAATAATAATAATGCAAATTTTTAAAACCATGATTTCACTTGTCACCAATTATTCGTTTTATCATATTTTCCTTTTTTTAATTAATTTTTTTTTCGTCGTCATCATTATTGTCGTAGATGTTGAAAATTGGGCTTTTTTTGTTTTCCAATCGACAACACGGGCACACGTGTAAAACGTACAGGCAGTAAATTCAGTAGAAAGAAGGAAGACCAGGTAAATCGGGCGTGAGCTTTTTCAAGCCTGAGGCTCGCTCGTTCGCCGAGGATTCTCGGAGGATAAATCGCCCCCGTCTTTACGGTTCACAGTGGAAGTGAACGTTCGGATGGAAACGAAAGCTTCTTTACGAAATGGCATCGCGATAGCGCGCGCGCGTCGACGCCAGTGATATAAGCTACCAACCACCAACCCCCACTTTCCTCTCTCTCTCTCTCTCTTACGCTCTCTTGCCGGAGAACCACGCGTCTTATCCTTGAAGACCCTTCGAAGGGATTCTCGACTGCGCACCCCTCTGACTTTACTTACATAATACATGATAGCAGCGTGTACCTGCGTAACGCGTGCGCTCGTACTCACGCGTCTTTTCCAAGATCAACCGTGGCAACCAACCAACTCAAAGGATTTTCGAGATTTTCGAGTCTCGGGGCCTTAGCTTTCGTCGGCGTTTTCCAACGCACTGAAACCTCGTGTCGAACCCCGAGTGTCTCTTCGTGACCAATTCGAGGGAACGACTATCGTCCAACGATTTTTTTGTTTTTCGCAAAATATGATTTTTTTAAAATTATCCCTCGTTTATTATTATTATTTTTATTATTTCCCTCCGTTCTTTCCATTTACTCTCGTTTATTTATTTTTACTAACATTTTCGTTCTCGAATTAAAAAAAAAATTATAAATTCATTATTTGTTGTAATTATATTTTTTTTATATTAAAAAATGACTTTAATATTTAAAATACTGAAATATTTTTGTTTCGACGTTACTCCATAAAAATATTTTTTTTTTTCATAATGATGATAATAATAATAATAATAATAATAATAATAATAATAATCGATTTTTTCAATACTTAATAAAATCTCGGAACAATGGTTACTAGGAAGAGAGAAAAAGAGATTGATAAAAGGTTTGGTCCGATCGAAGGATGCAGCAAAGCGTGGAGGGGTTCGAGATAGAATTTCAGGAAAGAGGGTAGGGAAAAAGGGAAAGCGGAGGAAGCCGAAAGGCCAACGGCGGGGAAGAGGCAGAGGGTAAAGACGGGAAGGGCAATGTTGAGGGGACGAATACGAGGGAAGGTAGTTTTGGGTACAAGAGGGCATAACACAATTACACGTGGGGTTGATGCTGGTTTCCCTCCCTCCCTCCCTTCTACCCTGGCACCAGGCTCTGTTGGTTTTCGCAGGGGGTTCGCGGGCTTGGTTGAAGCCCCAACGGTGGGTGGCAAGATTGAATATGAAAGTTTAATGCGAGCAATATGAGCGCCACTGGTACATCCCCCAACTGAAGGGTGGAAAGAGCAGGCTCGAACGAACGGCCCAAACTCACCCTTCCAGACGTCTCGCGAAAACGTCCTTCCTTGAACGCCCCCCGAAACCACCCCTCACATATACCCACCCTTATTCTCGGATACTTCCATTTCCGACTCTATTTTTCTTCAATTCCTATATTTTTCTTCCCTCGCTTGGATTCCCTTTGTCGTGGACGTTTCGGAATAACGTCAAATCGCTAAAATGCTCCTGTCAAAATGGAGAACACACCACGGTGTACCTCCACACGTAGAGAGAACCCATGTTTCACAGTTTTTATCAACTTTTACTTCGTCGTTGCGAATCTGGATTTTTTACGAAAATTCGTCGAGCAGGAAAACGATTTTTCGTTGGGCTTGACCCTTCCTCGTTTTCGAGTGATGGAATTAATTATATTTAAATTATTATATTTTATTTTCAGTAATTAAATTCACTTGAAACAGGATTTTGAGGATTATCTAATAATAGATTATTATCATTACGATCTATATTAATTTATTTCTACAGTGATAAAAAATTGTCCCACACTTTTATGAGTACGAAGATTCAGTAATGAAATTTACTAAACCAGTCATTAAATCCAATACATCAAGTTTGCATAAAAAGTACTTAATTTACTTTCCACAAACTACTAATTAACTTCGCGTGTAAAAAGAAACTCCATTGTTTTTTTTTTCAATTTATTTATCGTGTCCTCGAGCGATTTATTATATAGCGAAACTACGAGTAGGGTAATCTGGTCTAGGAGTACGCACTTAAGATTTAAAACATTCTAAAAAAATAAATATGAAGTCTAGGAAATCAAATAAGCATTTATTACCTT
>JAPYZJ010004070.1:0-44961 GCA_030522765.1 Ophioninae sp. B BG-2022a | reverse complement strand
AAGCTATCTCTACAGACGTTGTTCTGGCCATTTGCATTTCCATCACGACGCTCGCGTGGTAATACAGTCTGTAATTTTTTTTTCGATTTGATAAATTTGAGGAGAAGACAGCCTATCAATTTGACATTGTCTGGTCAAATTTCATGAAATTCTAAAGAGTTTAGGAAATCCATGGGAAACTATCACCTTGATCTCCTGTCGAGGGGCTACGTAGCGAAATAAAAACATTTGGTATCGTTACCTTTTGAACAATTTTTTAAAGACCTCTCTATATATGGTCTTATAGAATACTCGGTCATTTATTCATTGCCTAGTTTATGTACTCGTCCTTACTAAACACGTACACAAGTGCCGGTTGCATCACGAAGACGTACAAAACGAGCAATTTGTACTCGCATAAATTTTACCATCTTTCGCGCATGCGCGTCCACTATCATATCAGATTCGTAGCTCAGTCGTGATAACGCTATTGCGCTATCTTCGTATCTTCTTTTTTCGACTCTCTAGAAATGTCTTGAAGAAAACTCGTTTTCCTAAACGTATCAATAACATTGTAACTTTTACAGTCTTTTGTTATCTGTCCCTCCAAAATTGCGAAAAAAGTGAAATTATCCAAAATTGCGATTTAATATATTTAATTAATTATCGGAATGCCGAAGATCACGGAATGCTCATCGGAGCATCGTTTGACGATTATGACCCTCGTAGGCATTCTTACCGGTGGTTTAATCGGAGTGATACTTAAAAATTTCACCGAACAACCTTGGTCGACGCGAGGATTAATGTATTTTCAATTCGCTGGAGATACTTTTATTCGTATCGTTAACGCCCTCATTGTTCCTTTAGTCGTCGCTGGTATTATCAGTGCAAGCTCCAATTTGAGCAAAGCGGGTAAGATTGTTTTTCATTAATTTTATAATTCCGAACGATAAACTTGTGCAACGATCACTTTTGAAAAAATTATCTTTTTTTTTATTGTTAATTTTTGTTAAACAATACGAACAGTATTCCGTCATTAATTCAAGTTTTCATAGCCTTTACTTCCGGTATGTTCGTACATCCGTCACACCCAGTAGCTTCACTGGTGGAATTTTTTCCCGCGTTTTTCGAAAAAATTCAATTTTTTTTTACAATTTTCGTTCGATCTTTTTAGTGAATTGAGACTTTGGAAAAATTCGGAAAAAATATAGATTAATAAATAAATAAAATAAATGTAGAAAAAGAAAAAGAAATTAGTAAATAAATAATATTACTCCGAAATTGTATAAATTCCGTATACTTAAAAATGTTATTCGTGTCAAGATTCTCTAAGCTTAATAAAAAAATTAATAAAATGAAGGAAATAAAATAAATAAAATAAATAAAAATAAATAAAATAAATAAAAATAAATAAAATAAATAAGAATAAATAAAATAAATAAAAATCAATAAAATAAATAAAAATAAATAAAATTAATAAATTAATCAATAAAATTACTCCGAAATTTTCTAAATTCCATATACTTTCAAACATTTGTCCTGTCCACCCTCTTTAAGAATCCAAAATTCTGAAAAACATGAATTCTCGTAAAAAACGAACATTGTATTTTGTGTTACCAGGTAGGATGGGATTAAAAGCTCTATATTACTACACAGCAACAACTACCCTCGGAATAACACTGAGTGTAATTCTTTCTCAAACCATACGACCGGGAGAAATAAATCGAAACGCCAATGAAGAGACAATGGAAAGACCAAAACGTTTCGTCACGACTGACATATTTTTGGACTTGTTCCGGTACGTATTGCATTCACGATACAAAAAAAAAAAAATGTCAAATTAAACATTTCGCTCTTATTTGTTAATTGCAGTAACTTAATCACGGACAACATTGTAACAGCTTGCCTCAGCCAGGTATGAGAATTAATTTTACATATGGAGGAACGCTTAGGTGCGTTTTATAACGTGAAATATTCTCTCCAGTATCAGACAATTTTGATCGAACGACCGAACGTCAGTACAGGTAGTACTCGAGTATTATGAGGAAACAGTGATTTAACGGTACTAATGCTTGGAAGCGTTTCAAATCTTTTGCTATACAGGGTGTCCCAGCTAAGAATGTCATCCTTGAAATAGGAGGTAGGGAGTGAAATTCTAAGACGATTGATATAAGCATGTATGGGTCTCAGATCAACCCCTGAATTGTTATGAATTTTTTACGGCAGCTAATCGGACGCGCGCGAGCCGGAGAGTCCGCATGGTGGGGGTACCGCCCCTCCAGGCACTAGCGAACGTGCGTGCCGCTCAGCGACGTAGGCCCGCCGCCGGGCGCGTCTGATTAGCTGCCGTAAAAAATTAATAACAATTCAGGGATTGATCTGAGACTCATACATGCTTATATCAATCGTCTTAGAATTTCACCCTCTACCTCCCATTTCAGGGATGACATTCTTAGCTGGGACACCCTGTATATGCGATATTATCGATAACACAGGTCTACAGGGATCTCCCCCTCCGAGATTTGATGGTTGATACCGATGAATTTTGGCACGCTGAATATGGGAAAAATAATGAAAAAATTCCAAAACGTCCAGATTTTTTGTTATTTGATATTTTTATTTTTTACCAAAATACCCTAGGTGGTCTCAGATAAAACTCTATAAAACTAATGGTAATGCCCTTTTCTCGAAAAAAATTACTAATTAGCTTTGTTTATGTTCTAGGAACTGCTCCTAATTGATGGTTTAATTGTATTTATCTAATTCAATTAATGGCCTACAGTAATAGCTCGAAAAAACATGAAATTTTAGGTCATTTGCTTATGAGGTCGTTATTAGGGCATAGTTGTTAATTTATGTAGGGCATAGTTGTAGAATCCATTTTGTAATTTATTTAATTTAGTTAAAAAAATATTTCCTTACAAAGGTGTTGTTTTTTACGAAAATAAAAAAATAAGTTTTCCGGAAAAAATTGATGAGACGGCGGAAAACTGAGTTCATATTCGTAATCAGCGCATCAAAATACACTAGAATCAGTCATTGAATCTCAATGGGGAAAATGAAAGTTAAAATTTGTAGGTTAAAGTTAAAATTTCAGCAGTAACACAGCGTAGGTTTGTTGCCGTATCGCAAAAATCCAAATTTATATGAATTTTTCAATGAAAATTTGGCTTTTTTCTTCTTTTTTTTCTGATTGTATTTTTCGCCATCTTGAAATTTTTAAACGAAAGAAAAAACGATTGTATTACTTGAAAAATGTATTAAATAAAATACTCGTGTAAGATTTGCATCAATAAATCAAGCAGAACGGAAATAGCGACAAGTTTTCGGCGTGGGGTCCACTGTACCCCATGTGACCGTTACGGGTTAAAATAGTACTAGTGGATTGACCAGTCAACAGAATATCTATAATTTTTCTACTCTTAAAATAAAAAAGTACAATACATTTAAAAACAATAATATTCATCGTAAGAAAATAATAATTCGAGAAGTTTTGGTAATAAACGTGGACAATTATTATTATCAAAAATAACGTACTAAAATAGCGATCAGCTTGACTCAAGTGGTCTTACCAACCGCCATGTGACCGTTACGGGTTAAAGTAGTACTAGTGGATTGACCAGTCAACAGAATATCTATAATTTTTTTACTCTTAAAATAAAAAAGTACAATACATTTAAAAACAATAATATTCATCGTAAGAAAGCAATAATTCGAGAAGTTTTGGTAATAAACGTGGACAATTATTATTATCAAAAATAACGTACTAAAATAGAAATCAGCTTGATTCAAGTGGTTTTACCAACCGCCATTTTATAAAGCTGTTCCCGAAAACAATAAAGATAGGAATATCAAAATCAATAACGACGACAAAACTAGAACTTAAGCTATTTTCAGTAGTTGTCAAAAAAAAAATAACCTTTAAAGATTAGTAAATCCTGTATTCTAGGATCCCTTTTAATCGTTCAAGCATTGGTACCGTTATTTTATTGTATTGAATATTTGAAATTTGTATGTGTTCAAACGCAATATCCGCCCTGCTGCTTTTTCTAGACGACGATGATTCGATCAATGATTGGACAATATCTTCGCGCCAGACTGAAGGTACTAATATTTTGGGTCTCGTAATGTGGAGCTTGTTATTGGGAATCGCGATCGGACATCTCGGCGATAAAGGGAAATCGCTATTGGACTTTTTCCGTAGCCTTTCAGATGTTATGATGATTATGATGGATTGGGTAACGAAGTAAGTTTACTGACTTTCCAAGTTTACCGACCTAAGGTAACTTGGTCCAGGAGTACGCACTTACCGATCAAAATATTCGGAAAAAACAAAAATGAAGTTTAGGAAATCAAATAGGTATTTATTACGTTTACAATTTAAACATCTTTCATAAAGTAATATAAAAAGAAACAAAATTACGTAATATCTCTAAAAAATAAAAAAAATAATAAGAAATGGGAATTGCGTACTGTTACGAGTACTATCGGATAAGAGTACGCGAGTACGAGCGAAATTCAACGCCATCTGTTGGCATCGACCGGAATTACCCTCGGCGCATGCGTTAGGCATCGTTTTCGACAACTTCACAGTTTACTTCGTTTTTACAAAATAATTGCATTCTCGTCTCAAAAATACTTTCAAAATGGTCAAAATATTGAAGATTTTGAGCAAAAGTCTTTAAACTTCCGTAATTTCTGCGTTTTCTGTCGGATTTGATTTTTCTTTTCGCACAGCACTTTTTATTACAGTTTACATCAAAATACGACTGAAGTTAGCCGCGCATCGTAAAAAAACTTCACAGCTGTTGGTGTTGCGTACTCTTATCGAATGGCTAGCTCCTAGACCAGATTACCCTATCACGAGAAAATCCAGTCATCCAGATGGCCTAAAGTGAAAAATAAATGAAATTTCTTCATAAATGAATAAATTTTGAAAAATGCAAAAAATCTTTTGGCTCTTCGTTACGACCAATTCCGTTAATCATGAATCGTCATCGAAACTCCAAAATTCATAACCTAATTTCGTTTTCATTACAGACTGGCACCGATCGCTGTTTTATTTCTCATACCAGGCAAAATGTTGGAATCCGACGACATTGGGTCGATGTTGAAGCGCTTAGGAGTTTACGTTTTAACGGTACTTCTGGGATTGCTTCTTCACGGTCTCGTTGTTCTTCCGCTTCTGTACTTTGCCTGTACGAGAAAATCGCCCTTTCAAATTTTGTCTCGGATCGGTCCGGCTTTTGTGACCGCGTGTGGAACGTCATCCAGGTAATTTGATTCGCGCGATCGATAGCTTTATAAGATTATTGTCCATACGAATCTTGATGAATAATTTATTGGATTAAAAAAATGAAAATCAAAGTTCAACAAACGTATACTCAACTTCCGGCGATTTTTTCTAATTTCACCACTCAAAATGTTCGTCTTGAAATTGAAATCGTTAGATAGCTAAATTATTACGTAACTTGGGATAAAGTTTCAAAAATCTCCATAGAGCTTCCTTTAAATATCCAAAGAGTGTTCCTAAAAGGATTTTTGGCGACTAGCAATAGTTTTCGAGATATTTTAATTTTGAAAGTTTTTATTTTACTGCGCTTTTACAAACCCAAACAAACCCAAACAAATTCACAAGACCTAAATTCGAACGAACCCAAACAAACCCATACAAACCCAAACAAACCCAAAAGACCTAAATTCGAACGAACCCAAACAAACTCAAACGAACCCAAACAAACCCAAAAGACCTCAATTTGAACGAACCCAAACAAACTCAAACGAACCCGAACAAACCCATACAGACTCGAACGAACCCAAACAAACCCAAACTGACTCGAACGAACCCAAACAATCGCAAACGAACCCGAACAAACCCAAACAAACTCAAACAAACCGAGACGAACCCGAACAAACCCAAACGACACGATAAGCGATATACACGTCCGGGCAAGCACTGTATGCCATCAAACACTGAAACCTCAAGAGTGGGGTTTCGAAATGCCGTGGCGGCCATTACAGACATATTCGCAAGAATTCGAAAAACCTTCAAAATTCAACATCTTGAAAACTATTGATATTCACCACAAATCATATTCTCCCTAACCTTAGAATATTAAAAGCAACGCCTGTACAAAATTTCAGCTCGATCGGACGTATATGATTTTCCGAACATAACCTCAATTTTTCATCTTTCTTGATCGACGTAGCACTGCCACAGTACCGATGACGATCAAGTGCCTCGATAAAATCGGTATAGACCCAATGGTCTCGAGATTCGTTGCACCGTTGGGAGCCACGATAAACATGGATGGTATCGCACTTTACGAAACGATCGGTGCCATGTTCATTATCCAGCTGAGAGGATTGGATATTTCACTGATCCGTGTCATAGCAATCAGGTTAGGATAATTTCGTGCTACTTTCAACATCGACATTGAGAATATATCAAACTTTTCAATATTTCATCCCTTTCATAATAATAATAATAATAATAATAATAATAATAATAATAATAATAGTAAAGATAAATTTTTCTTAGCATAACATGCACCGTTTCGTGCATCGGAGCCGCGGGTCTTCCCAATGGTGGATACGTAATGCTCATAGTTGTACTTAATTCCATCGGGATACCAGCAACTGACGTCATGTTCATAATAACCATCGACTGCCTCGTGTACGTTCTTTTTCGACTATAGGTTACTTTCTTCAGATGAAGCGTTACGATTTTAATTTTTACTGCAACAATACCGAGATAAGAATCAATTATCGTTTCAGCGACCGATTTCGAACGAACGTCAATATAATATCGGACTCATTGGGTGCAGGTGTAATCGACCATCTCTTGAAAAAAGAAAAATTATCGGAAACTCTAGAAGATACGAGTGGCACACTCGATACCGATTTAACGAGATTCTAATCTCAGTGATAAGAGTTTGCTCATTACTAACGTAAAAGATAATGTTGGTGGATGTTGGTGTTGTTGAAAAACAAAATGGTTACAATTTGTTACAAATATACAATTGGTTACAAATACAACAAATATTTTTGTATTTAGTGACTAATTATTTATTATTATTATTATTATTATTATTATTATTATTATTATTGATTTTTATGTATATTGTTAATACAGCGAAACATTCGTACCGTTATATTGAAATTGTTTCAAATTTTCCCGCGCTTTTATCCCTTACGGCACTACAGTAGAACGTCGATTATCCGAACGTCGCTCAACCGAACGACCGCTTAACCGAACAATAGAAACGCGCGAAAGCAACGCCCCCCGCTGCCCCACCGAATCGATATACATATCTACATATAGGCCATAGGTACAGTTCAATTATCCGAAAATACCGGTTTTCCGAACACCCTAGTCCCCCAATTAGTTCGGATAATCGACGCTCTACTGTATATCGATAAAAACAAAGATGGCCGAATCGCGATGCGCGCGCCGCGTTTCTCTCGTGTACGCTTGCGTCACTCTTCGGCAGCAGCTGAGAAGAGCACGAGAGCGCAGGACGCCCGTGAGAGAGAAGGATGCTTGGAAACTCTTGCACACCTGGCTGCATCGAGCACTCGCGAGAATACGATCGTAACACACAGAGATGCAAACTTTTACGGTTTATCTCTAGTTTTGTCAAATTCATTATCACTTTTACAGGATTTTTCTAAGAAACGCACGATTAATATTTGAATCGTAACGGATCGAGCGGTTACGCGTAGTACGAGATTATTCGTAAACGAAATTGTATCACAAGTCGCGCGTGCTTGTCGCGGCGAATAAAAAAGTCGATCGAGAAAACCGTTGAGCGACAAGAATAGTCACGAATTGGTGGAGAGGAAGAGAGATAGAAAGTTGCGTCGGCGGCGAGATATAATCGACGCGCTCACCAAAGAACGCTTTAACGGCCGTTACGCACCAAAGAATAACGACTAAGCCGGATACGCGTTTCAATATACGTTTTCCTTTCTTCACGAAACGTCACGATTGTTCCGTCCGTTTAAAAAAACACAAATTTCAAAGTCGAAAAATTTTGGTTTCCGTTTCGAAAAAAATCCGTCATTCGGGTTATTTGGAGGGTGGAGAATCCCGACAGGATTAGTATATTTGATAATCAGTGATAAACCGGCAAAAGAATTGCTAAAATATGAGACCCGATACACGTAGCGTCTCTTTTACGTTTCATCGCGAAGCTCTCGCTGATCGAAATTCACCTAGACTGAATACTCGAAATTCAAGAAATCTTCGACAACGGCTTCAGGATCGCTTCGATAAAGAGAAAAATGACGTTTCATCGGATACGAGAGAGAAAAAAAAATCGAAAGTCGATAAGGATAATTGCACGGCGGACAAGGGTTGGAGCAATCTCAGTTTAGGCAACGTTTCCGCTGATTCTCGTAGAGCTCTACGAAACGGGGCTGAAAAATTGTCCAAAACGATATCATCGGTTAGAACGACCATTGGCACCATATCGCAGGTTTGTACATTTTCGAAAATAATATCCTGTTTTCTGATGTTTTTTATATACTGCTTTTTGGGTTGTCATATATGTCGTTTACGTTTTTATATCCTATGTGACCTTTCCATTATTCCTATTTTTACCCTTTAGATTGTCGGGATAAAAATAAGTTCATGTTTTTTTTAATCAATTTATCGATCGTATTATTCAGTTTTTTAATAATCTGGCCACTGCGCACAAAATGGTATTTTACAATACCGCTACGATTTTTTCGAAATTATTGTAAAGAGGATTAACGGATGAAATTAATTGTATTTTATTTAGTAACAAATATTTGGGTATCGATGGGACACCATAAACTAAACGCGTGGCTGATTCATCGATTTTCATTTTATTTCACACTTTTTTAGTCGATACCGTAAAAAGTAATATTTTCACCATGGGCAACGTACCAAAAAGTCTCTAAGAATTTCATAATAGTTTTTTAGAAGAAAAATTACGTTTTGCTGTTTTCGAAGCCAAGGGTAACACCGATCGAGCAACTTTGAGTTCAAGATAGATTGCGGAATTGTAAATACTCAATGATTTCTGGAACAGTCGATTTTCCAGAAAACAGATAAACTCGTTGCGTTCTATTAAAGTAGGAAATCCGTCCGGATTTCCCCAGATTTGTCCTAGTTTGGGTGTGGATTCGGGGACGTCCGGGGAGGATCCGAAGAAACGTCCGAAGAAGAAAAAAAGTGTTTTATTTTTATTTTCAAGCTTGTACGGGGTAAAAATATTTTTTTACCTAAATGTCCGAGGTTTTGGGAGTTTTTGTCCGGTGCCCACGGTTTATGGAATGGCAGCCCTTCATTTAACGGAACAACTGCGATATCTACTTTTAGTCGAAATGTGTTCAACAGAAAACGTGGCAGCGGCATTTTTACTGACCGGGCGTGTAGACGTGTTCTCAAGAAAGGAATATATTCAATTGTTCTCCCATAGATATTTGACGATTGTGAACTTTCAAAACTGCTTTGCTTAGAAACCTCCGAAACACGTGCAATCAAGATAAAACCAGTTTTCTAATTCTTTTACAAATGATGTCGCAACAGCGAGAGGATTTCTTTCTAATTTTAGAAAAAAACGAAACATTATTTGATTTCTGGAAAATATCTGATGTTTAGGTCAAAAGCTAAGCTGCAGTTAATTTGTATCCAAAAAGTAGATTGAGATCCTGGAGAAGAAATCCTGGAGAAAAATTCGGGGTTCCATAATTTACCGCTATTGTATAATTACTGAATAATGAATTACTGAATAATTAATCACTGAAAAATGAATTACTGAATAATTAATCACTGAATAATGATTTACTGAATAATTAATCACTGAATAATGAATTACTAAATAATTAATCACTGAATAATGATTTAGTGAATAATTAATCACTGAATAATGAATTACTGAATGATTAATCACTGAATAATGAATTACTAAATAATTAATCACTGAATAATGAATTACTGAATAATTAATCACCGAACAATTAATTATTGAAAACTCACAATTGCAGTTGCAATCGATATCACTCTCCAGCCTATGAAACAACATCAAACTCTACCAGAAATTTATACAAAAGCTACATATTCAAACTCGCTCTTCGATATCTTCTTTTGTCGAAAAAACATCCTTGCAGCCATAGAAGCTTTAAAGTCCAATTAATGAACATTCCTACATCTACCTACACCTATATGCGATCCAACGCTGAATAGGTAGACCCTCATCCGTCACCAAATTTTATCCATGCGTCAAATGTCTTCCGATATGTTTTCTTATTCTCTCGACTGAAACTATGCATTCAATATCTGCATAATTAGTAAAACAAATATTGATAGTTTCGAGTAATAATATCCGTAATAATATCTGCATTAAATTAGTATAACCAAAAAGTAATCAAGTAATAATATCTATCTATAACAATCAAATAATATCTGCGTCGAATTAGTATAACAAATATTAATAGTTTCAAGTTGCGCTATGTGTTATCCTTTTAGCGATACGTTGGACAGTTTTACTCCTATTCCGCTCCGCACTATAATTTACTGTGCGCTTATCAGCAATTACTGCATCTTGCGATAAGAATCTTCGTATTTAAAAAGATATTTATTTCATCGGACAAGTCTTGCGACTAAAAAAATCTTGTATACTTGGATGAACTCCGCTTAACGATAACTTGAAATTTCAGAAATTCAGGACATCGACTCGCAGACGTCAGATCCTCGATGAGCAACAATCGCCGGGTAACAGCGCGTGCAAGGGTCAAACACCGCAAACGCGATCTCGTTGTTTACTCGGTAGAACGCCAACGAAGCTGTACAGTCCGTTCGGTATTGAATCGCCGAGACGAGCATGGGACAAGGAGAACGACAAAACGCCAATTTCGATGGATAATAATAAGATCGAAGGGCGTCGTAATACCTGTCGACCTTTTCGTTTCGTTAACAATCGGGGATTCGCAGCGTTGAGATAAGCGATCCAGTCCAGGATTCCGGAAACATAATTCGCCTTTTTTTTTTTCATACAAAGCTTCATCGTATTTATATACATATAGCCATTAAAGTATTATACACATCGATTATTGAACGAAAGCTGCGCACAAGCTTCGCTGGCGAAATATCATAATTGGGGTGTGACCAAAATGTATATTTTCATTATTCCTACTCGAAGTCGAGTTCTCTTTACTTATTGTCAAATCGAAACAATCCACGCGCAATAATGCAGCTATTGTTTTAGATAGAAAATCGTGGATCATGCAAATCGGTAATTATGCAGAAATCGGGCTTTAACTCAATTTTGGGAGATTTTTCTTTTTGTCGGAAATTACTTTAATTAGTTACCATTAGTGATATTTAGCCGCCGGAGGCTGACATTTGTTATTATTTCCATAAATTATGAGGTTTTGACGTTTGGCGAAAAATTCAATAAAATAAGGCATTTTCGTATAGATCGACTTTGGAATGAGCCTTTCCGAATATACGCAAGCAATACCAAACTTGTGGAAACTAAACTTATTAACTTGTGGAAATAATTGAGGTTGTTTGGGTTTAATAATAAAAATATCAAACTAAATTATTAAACCCAAACAACCTTAATTTTATCTATAAGTTATGAGGTTTTGAAGTTTGACGAAAAATTCAATAAAATTGGGGATTTTCGTATACTTCGACGCCTAAACGAGCCGAATTTTTTAACGAAATGAGCCTTCTAGAATATACTCAAGCAAACCCAAACAAACCCAAACAACCTCATAACTTATGGAAATATTCAAGGTTGTTTGGGTTTGTTTGTTTCGGTTTAATAATAAAAAATGTCAAATTAAATTATTAAACCCAAACGAACCCAAACAACCTTAATTATTTCCTCAAGTTATGGTGTTTTGAAGTTTTTGATGTTTTGGCGAAAAATTCAATAAAATTGGGCATTTTCGTATACTTCGACGGCTAAACGTCGAAACAAGCCGAATTTTCGAACGAAATGAGCCTTCCAGAATATACCCATTCAAACCCGAACAAACCCAAACAACCTTATAACTTATGGAAATAATTAAGGTTGTTTGGGTTTGTTTGGGTTTAATAATAAAAAATGTCAGCCTCCGCCGGCTAAATATCGCTAGTGATGACTAATTAAAGTAATTTATGGCAAAAAAATCTCCCGCAAAAATATAATGACACTCTTCTGCAGAATTACCTGTAAAATCAGCTACGAATGCGTGCATATTCCACGTAGCTCATTTTTTCTCTATCGCTAATTTTACCGATGATTATAGATTTTTTACTTTTCTACGAAACCTCGACGAATCTTTCGTGAATTAATCCTACCCAAGTGTGTGTATACGTAAACCACACACGGACACCTGTATGCACAAACACACACGAAGTGAACTTTACATATGGTAAACATTTTTGTTCCACGCGTAATCATATATATACACTTCGGATGAAACGAACGAAAAATAAAACAGTACGGAGTATGGAAACTCGTTTTCCACAAGCACCAAGCTAACGATAATAACGAATTGTTGTGAAAATTACGATTCCTCTGGTCTTTGCGATATCAACGTTGAGAACGATACCACCGAAAATTCCCAAGTGTTTTCAGCATTTTGGTTCGATTATTATCGATATTATTATTATCCTTATCATCCGATTATTTTTATCTCTATTATACGGTTATCATGAATTATTGTTATATTTATTATTCGATTATTATTATCTCTATTTTTCGATTATTATCGATCTTTACTATCTCGATAATTCGATTATTATTATTTCGAACGAGGATTCGAATGGTAAAATTTTGGAAAAACGTCGCTATTTTACGGACTATTTTACAGAAACAAACCCAAACAAAAACGAAACCGAAACAACAAACAAAACAAATCCAAACTTTTTACGATTTTTTAAAAATTTCTTAAAAATATTTAAACGCAACTCCGGCAGACAAATTAACAATCGACGTTTAGGGGCGAAGTCCCTTAAGCCCTTTACACTTCCAGAAACCGCGAATTCATGCGACGCATTTCTAAAGCCAACCCCTTAAGAGTTGTTGAAGTTGAAGAATTTTTTATCCATTTAAGGATCGGTTTTAAAAACAGGTACCGGAAGTAACATCAACCTCGTAAATTCTAGTTTTCAGAACGCATGCATTAAACGCCGGAAAATTGAATATTTTTTATTATATATATTAAAAATGTTGAATAATAGCAAATTGTACCAGTTTTCGGACAGAAATTATTGTTTTGTCCATGTGTTCGAACACTTTCGTGTCCCAATGTTTGGACATGTTATTATTGTTATTTATTCATTGTTATTATTATTATTATTGATTAATTTCGTTACTTTTCATGTATATTGCTAATATAACGAAACATTCCATCTAATTTCGGAACAGTGGGACTCGTCCGAGCATTGGTACCTTTTGCGATAACAGCCTAGAGTTTCTTCTGAATTTCGAAAAGATCTACGAATTATTTTCTTCGTTTCTCAACTTTGAGTGGCAAAATTGAAAATCGATATTTTGTGAATTTTGAATGGTTTCTTGAATCAGGCGTTTTTGTTTGATTTTCGTACGTTAATCGTTTCGTTATTACGTTTTTTGGAATGTTTTCTTTTTTTCAAAGTTGACAGTTTTTTTCTAAATTGACTTTTTTTTTCAAAGTTGACATGTTTTTCAAAATCGACTTTTTTTGTATTTTGTGAATTTTGAATGTTTTCTTAAATCAGGCATTTTCGTATGATTTTCATACGTTCATCGTTCCGTTATTACGTTTTTTGGAATGTTTTCTTTTTTTCAAAGTCAACAGTTTTTTCAAAGTTGATATTTTTTTCAAAATTTACATTTTTTTGCAAAGTTGAATTTTTTTTCAAAATTTACATTTTTTTGCAAAGTTGAATTGTTTTTCAAAATTTACATTTTTTTCAAATGTGCCATTTTGACATTTTTTTCAAAATTGACATTTTTTTCAAAATTGACATTTTTTTCAAAATTGACATTTTTTTCAAAATTGACATTTTTTTCAAAATTGACATTTTCATCAAAATTTAAAATTTTTTCAAATTTGCCATTTTTTTCAAAATTGACATTTTTTTCAAATGTGCCGTTTTTTTCAAAATTGACATTTTTTTTCAAATTTGCCATTTTCTTCAAAATTTAAATTTTTTTTTCAAATTTGCCGTTTCTTTCAAATCGTAATAATTTAACAAGGAGATTGATTAGATTCCGACGAGTTTATTCGATCCCTGTACGACTGCGCAGTAGGTAAAACGTTGAATCTTGGACAGTGAACCTTCCATCGAGGTACAACCACAAATATATCTTTCACCATCGCCGATCTAATGGACATTGGACGTACAAAAATATCCAACAAGCAATTTCCGAAAATCAACTTTTCGTCGTTGTCATCGTTTCTTGTTTTTTTCGACCATCGACCACCGACGAGATTTCGAAGTACGACCGTGATAAAACGTTACGGCGCAGACGTGAAATAAGGGGTAAAATGCGCCATCGCGTGCACCACTTTCCAGGCTAGAAAATCAGAGGGAGAGAAAAAAAAGAAAAAGATAGATCGAGAGTGTGTGTTCAACCAAGTTAAAAAGAACCAATAGCTAGTAACGTGAAAAAAAAACATCGCGCACTGCGGCACGATCCGTAAACGATATCGGTATAAAAATTATCATTTTCATAAAAAAAAAATTCGTACAAAATTTCGTACAAAATTTCGTAAAAAAAAATGTTATACAAAATTTCGTACGAAATTTCGTAAAAAAAAATTTCGTACAAAATTTCGTAAAAAAAAATATCGTACAAAATTTCGTACAAAAAAATTTCGTACGAAATTTCGAAAAAAAATGTTGTACAAAATTTCGTAAAAAAAAATTTCGTACAAAATTACGAAAAAAAAAATTCCGTACAAAATTACGAAAAAAAAAATTCCGTACAAAATTTCGTAAAAAAAAATTTCGTACAAAATTTCGTAAAAAAAAATTTCGTACAAAATATCGTAAAAAAAATTTCATACAAAATTTCGTGCAAAATATCGTAAAAAAAATTTCGTACAAAATATCGTAAAAAAAATTTCGTACAAAATATCGTAAAAAAAATTTCGTACAAAATTTCGTAAAAAAAATTTTCGTACGAAATTTCGTAAAAAAAATTTCGTACAAAATTTCGAAAATCGTACTGTCGAATCGAATTTCAAATTTCCAAAAGTGCTATGAATTATAAATCAAGGTACGTGAGCTAATATCGTTATCCCTAATCGTAAATCCTCATTTTCTCAATAGTTGAATTAATTCGTTATTACTTTCGTTATTTCGTATCCAGTATTGAAGTTCCAAGAAAATAATTCCAAAAAAATGTATTTAATGATTTGTTTAACCCTAGATAGATAACCATATTTCACTATACTCTAAAGATAACCATACGTCGATTCGACGTGCGGATGTTTGAGTTAGCATATTTTGGATTTTGTTTGGGTTTGTTTGGGTTTTATGTAATTTTATTGTGAGTAAATAAAAAACATTAGATTTTATTCATATTTTTATTATAAAAAAAAAATAAAGAACAAAACAAGGTAATTCTTACTTTACAAAAGTAAACAATTTTTCAAAATCGATTACGTCGTTTCGACGTAGGTTATCTATGAAGGGTTAATCGAGTCCTAATCATCAATTTTATATCTATATTTATCAAAATCAAATTTTTTTTATCCTCCACATTTGTCAACGAAATAAACGAACACACTTTGAAAAACGTTACGCACACACACGGAGGCACATTTGTGACACGGAATACCCAGGATGTAGTACGAAACGTGTGCGCGTGTCCAGTGACCTGGTACTTGCATCCCCCGTTCATCGAGCTACATAGACGTTTCCCAGATGCATTCTCTCGAGAGAGAAAGACGCACAGAAACGTTACAAATAAAATAATTCACGGTCGTGTATATGTGCGTGTGTGCGTGTACGTGAAAATTATTTATGATTGAAAAAAAATGTTTTTTTTTTTCAAATATTCATTTTTGAATTGCACGTTTTGAAAATTATTATCTTTGCCTGGAAAATATATATCTTTACAGTTCTGGCTGCAAAATTTTCGTGACTTTTTTTTATGCATTTTTTAATGCATTTTGAAAATGTGTGTTTAAAATTATTCTTAAATATTCGTACGTGAAAATTATTTATGATTGGAAAAAAATTGTTTTTTTTTCAAATATTCATTTTAAAATCGTACGTTTTGAAAATTATTATCTTTGCCTGGAAAATATATATCTTTGCAGTTCTGGCTGCAGAATTTTCGTGACATTTTTTTTTATTGCACCTTTAAATGCATTTTCAAATCGTATGTTTTAAAATTATTCTTAAATATTCATACGTGAAAATTTTTTGTGATTGAAAAAAATTGTTCTTTCTTTTTTAATATTCTTTTTTAAATTGTACCTTTTGAAAATTATTATCTTTGCCTGGAAAATATATATCTTTGCAGTTCTGGCTGCAGAATTTTCGTGACATTTTTTTTTATGCACCTTTAAATGCATTTTCAAATCGTATGTTTTAAAATTATTCTTAAATATTCGTACGTGAAAATTATTTATGATGGAAAAAAATTGTTTTCTTTTTTAAATATTCATTTTTAAATCGTACTTTTTGAAAATTATTATCTTTGCGTGGAAAATATATATCATTGCAGTTGTTTTCTGCTCCAGAATTTTCATGACGTTTTTTTATACATCTACGATTATACATACACAAATATATTCGTCATTATATATATATATATATATAGGTTTATTTATTTATGTTTACATTTATATATGTTTATAAATAATATATTTTTACTTATTATTCTTGCATAAATAATAATATTTACAGATATATATTTACAAATGCATACACGTAAATAAGCTGATTAAAGTTTTTCGACAATTTATTTGAAAATCGTATACTAAATTGATAAAAAAGAAAAACGATAAAATTAATAAAAATAAACGACTGTCCTCCATTGATTCCATACACTAATCGTTGGCATCGTTTTTTTTCGCAGTCCCATTAAGATTTATATCAAATGTGCGTATATTGAGAGAAAATCGGCAACTCCGCGAGGGAAAATCTACAAAACTACGAATCTGCAATGTTTGCAGCATCTTCCTGGGATGAAGATACGATAAGGTACAGAATGATAAAATAACATCATTTAGGACGCTATGTTATTTTTTCTGTTTCGTGAATTCCTTCGGATATAGAAATTTCATTTTTTTTCGACTTTTTCTGTGTGTTTGGTAGGTAACTATAAAAATAATAAAATACTGTTAAAATTTTATTCCGGAAATATAAAAAAATCGTATCAATATTGTTGTTTTTTTTTTTCAATTAATTGTGAATTATTGGTAACTGAACCAGCGTTAAATCGATTGTTTTTTGTCCAATTTTATAAAAAGACTATAAATTATTACAGATAAATTAAATTTCTTGCAAATCGAAAAAAATAAATTTTCCATTTTCTAGTGTCCGGTAAAATTGTTAGATTTACGACTCCACAAAAAAATGCGTAAAGAGTAAATAAATATCGAAAAAAATATTTTCAAAAATTCTTCACAACGGCTATATCTATGAAATATTTCTCTGTCTAAGAAATTTGAATATTTATCGTTCAAACATTATTTTGTCGATTTTTATTTACATAGCTCGTAAAACTATAAATAATAACGTCAAAATAAAAATAAAAGTGATATTATATGCGACTAGTCTTTTTTACCTCTTAGACTATTCAAGTCACTATTTCAAGCGTTAAGATCATCATACCAATGCATATAAGTGAAGAATAGATAGGAAGCCTTCTGTGATTCGAATTAGCCCTGTTATTCCATTGTGAATATATTTATTGGGCGGATAGGAAAAGCAAAAGTTCCGGGCGACCCGCATTATCCGCAGTGTTTGGGAAGGTGAAGAAGTGGGGGTAAGTAGCGGTGGTGGGGGAAGAGCGCCGACGCGTCTCACGCGAGGCAGGTCAGGGCTGGGCTCTGCAGTCTGCTGACCGCGCTCGTATCGTCAACTTCGTGAATAATCGTGCGCGTTACAATTCCCAAGTTCGTGTTTCCGACCGTTACAAAAAAACGCTAGAAACGGATATCGTGTGTATATTGTACAAACAAGGTGCGCACGAGTCATCGGGCGAGAGTTTCTAACCTCAAAAAAAAAAGTGCGTCAAATAATTGGCATATTATAAAATATTCCGTTATTATCGCTCGAATAACTATTTATCACGTACGTTACGCGTGTTAAAACGGTTTGCAATGTTATTACATAATTGTTGCACATTGACTGCATACTCGTGACGCGAGTGCGCGGGGTACATTTTTCATCGTTAATTTTTCTTCCGGACTTACGTTTCGTCCATCGTGGGTGTGAATGTCCGAGAGAAGCTACTCCCGCCTTTATTACTACCGGCTAGCCCTCTCTCGTCCGATACGATAACCCTTTCGCGATTCAACCCCTCTCTCTACCCCCTTCTCTCGAGCTCTAGCTTTTGTGATACGCTCGCAAGGTAGGTTTTTCGTCTCGCGCTTCCCGTTTGTATTCATCCGACTCGCGCTTGCTATTTTTTTTTTTTTTTCGATGTATATCCCCTCCGAATAAAGCGATTGAATTTACGTATACGTTACTGTTGAGTGTGAGAGCTTGTGCGCATGTGTGGACATCGATGTATGTACGTACATCGCGCGCGTTTTCCGTGAGGCTTCTACCCCCACCACAATCTGGCTCTAGTGACAGCTTGGTCGATTCACGGGTTCGCGAGCTTTTCCCGGGTATTTCCGCCACGCAGAGCAACGAAAAAAAACGCGAAACAAGTGCTTGTTTACACCTAGAAAGTTATTCTTTTATTTAACATTTATTTTCTTTTGTTTTCTTTCCGTTTCGCGTGTACGGGGAATTGGATATTGTACGAAGTTCATACATTTGTTTTGGTTTAGTTTCCGTAATATTTGTCGAACTTGATTCTCGTATAATATTTTATCATATTCTTTCTTCTTTTTTTTTTCTCTGGCTCTTTGACGCGATCCGTTGGACGGTACAGTTCGCGAAGGCTCTCCTGCTGAAGCGCGATCCGCAACAAAGTAACCCACACAGAGATAGGAAAGCACACGCTCTCACTCCGCCTTTTCAACCGCGTCCCTCTTGCTCGTCGGCACACACGCTCGGAAATATCGTAAACATTGGTGTGCTCGATGTACAGCTACGGCGAACAATTCGGGGATTACTCGCAAGATTACGCGGCTTACGATAATACACTGAGGTGAATGGTAGTTTCGTTTTTTTTTCCTTTCGATTATCTTGGCTCGAATTTTTTCATCCGAGGTTTGACGAGATTTCACGGCGGCTCGGACGCCACGAGCGTTTTGTGTGTGCACGCAACGCGTTTCTCGCGCTCTCTCTCTCGAACTTGCCGCCTACAACCCGTGTTTAACCTCAAAATTGAAAGATTGAAAAGAATCGCGACCTTTACCTTGGCAGAATTTACGAAACGTGTTCAGTCGTAACGTTAAATAGCATGCTCCTCAACTTTGCTTCTCTTTCTTCTCTGTCTTGACGTGGAAAAAAAATCTCGCGTCTATACTGCATAATTCACGATTATAGAGCCAGACCTTTTTTTTTTTTCGACTCTTTTAATTACTTACGTATCCTGTGTTTTTTTGTTTCACTCATAGGTGCGACGTCACACAAGTTATAATCATATATATATATACTTTTTTATTTCGTAATATTTTTCTTTACCGAACGAGAGTGTTAAAAAAAAAAATGTCGGGAACAATACGAGAGAAGAAGCGGAGCCACCGCCTCAAAATTTGTCATGGGAGAAAATACAAAATGAAAAGGAATGTGCGCGATAGGTCTCCCACCTGAGACCGAAAGTAATGAAATTTCTTTTTATTTTTTGTATTTGCCGATGCGGTTGTCGATGTTAAACGTTCCGTACGGACGCATCAGTTGGAGCGTTCAGCCGCAAGAATATCAGCAAATTCCGTCTACCGATCTGACGGCTCAGGGAAGCCAGGTTATCAATCAGAGCTCCAATTTGGCGGCGGGACGCGATTTCGCGAGATATCGCAAAATGACGGATCAACACGAGCAGCAGCATTCTCAAATGCGCGACGACTCCAGAACCAATCTCATAATCAATTACTTGCCGCAGAGCATGACGGAGAAGGAGCTCTACAGTATGTTCGTTACTATTGGACCCGTCGAGTCGTGCCGAGTCATGAAGGACTATAAAGTGAGTAACGACCTTTAAATTCCAATGTTCTCCGAATCGCCGCTCGTCGCACTCTTTCTCTGTATTTTTGCAAAAGTTATCGGCTAATTTGTGTATCGCCGCCGTCGATACGTAATTATCGACGGCTCTTGCGAAATGCAAAGTTGCTCGGCGTCGAAGCGTACGAACGCGCGTACGCGCGAAACGACAGAAATATCCTCATGCCTCGTGAAGCCCCACTGCCGTTCTTTATTCTTCGCTGTAATAATGTCTTTTCTTTTTTTATTTATTCATTTGTTTCAACCTAGACTGGGTATAGTTACGGATTTGGCTTTGTGAACTATGCCAAAGCTGACGACGCGGCTACAGCTATAAACACCCTGAACGGTCTTCAAGTACAGAACAAGCGATTAAAAGTGTCGTTTGCCCGTCCTTCTGGGGAGGAAATCAAAGAAACTAATCTCTACGTCACGAATCTCCCAAGGTACAGCGCTGCCTTTGGAACTTTAAACGCAATTATTGGTTTTTTTTTTAATCATTTTTTGTTATTACGGTTTCTTTGTTGTTGTTGCAATCGCGATCTTTGCGTTGGATTGGGACTGTTCCGAATCTTTATTTTTTATTTTTTTCATCCAAATGTTTTTTTTCTTCTAAGTCCGGTTATTCGCTGCTCGCCTTTGAAACTGAAAATAATAGATGTACTCCTTGCGCTATTCCAGGAACATAACGGAGGCCCAGATCGAAGATATCTTCAAAATGTACGGACGGATAGTCCAGAAGAACATTCTCAAAGACAAGCTAACGGGCTTACCGCGCGGTGTTGCTTTTGTCAGGTGAGTTTTATTCGAACGATCAGCTTTTTTCCCTTTGAATGACGAACAATTTTTTACTCGCGGTTCCCCCCCCCGTCACCCCAACCTTCCTGCCAAACGGTTTCGCTACCCTCGCTACTCGTCTATGATACGAGTTTAGAAATTGGATGAAATTCAAAAAGCAAAATGAACAGCTGTATGAAAGACGTGATTGAAAGCGACATTAGCCAAATTCAACTTCTATATTCTACTGCTCAAACACGCGTTTATATATATATATACGTATTTGGGTCTGTCCATATATACAGCCTTGACCAAAAGTCAGACATCCCAAATTTTCCTACTTTTTCTAGTTTACGATAAAAACAAGCGACCAATAAAAAAAACATGATTTATTGTTTAATCTTATTTTTGACTTCGTCTGAGCCTATTTGAACGCGATTGTAGTAACATTATGAGGTTAAAGTTCCCGACGCAACGAAAATAATTATTTTTTATTTCTCTAATTCTTCACTGTAATCGTAATTAAAATACCTCAATAATTATATAAATATTTATTGTGATTTAACAATAGAATTCAAATATGAAAAAAATATTTCGTTAAATAATAGATTTAAGGGAATAAAAAAATGAGAAAAGAAATTTCGTGGGAAAGAAATGATGCGAACTTCGAGTCTATGTAACTTTGGGTTTTTTTTTTTATTTATTCATGTTTCGTAGTGATGACTAATAATTTTGACCAAGGCTGTATACATATGTGCCTAGATATATATTTATACATATATATATATATCCCAAAGTCGTGTTTGGTGCCAGAGTATTTCTGCTCGAGGTACCTGGCCTGAAAACCCTCACTTGCACAATTTCGTTTTTGCGCGTCTCTCCTATAAGTGACCGAGTTTGCCCTGGAAACTCGGCCAGCCACGAGTCTAGCCAAAACTTACCCTCGTTTACAAATGTGTGTGTTTCGTGCCCATTTTTTTCTCGTTTTTTCTCTTTTTCTCGCTCTCGTTGATTTATTCTCGAAAATGATTTTTTTTTTTTCAATTTTTGCATCCCCGTGAAAAATAAACACGTGCGATTGGAAACCTTGTATCGTCCCCCGGACGTTACGCTTTACACGCGGAAATTAATGCGCTTTCTTTGTGCGTAGGGTTCAAATTTAAGGTTTTTTTTTGTTTTTTTTTTGTTCATGCCCTGTGCCGACAGATTCGATAAGCGCGAAGAGGCTCAAGAGGCGATAAATCATCTACACGGGACGATACCCGACGGTGGATCCGAGCCCCTCTGCGTTAAAATTGCCGAAGAACATGGTAAACAAAAGGCGGCGTACTACGCCGGCTGGCAAGCTGGATACAATCAGAGTCGTGGTGAGTATCTTTGTATATTCCTTTTTCATTCCTCCGATTATTATTTTCCACTATTTATTTTTTCTTTTTTTCGCTTTCGTTCACATATTTTGTTTTTTTTTTTTTATTTCTTTCGTTAGTCGCAAGAGTTTTCATTATTTCTTGTTTTTTTTTTTGCATCGTTTGAAATAATTACGAGGGCGTTTTCGTGTAGGACGATTTACACTTTTTTTTTCACTCTGTAATTCGAAATCGTGCATTTGATTTTATTTATTTTCGTCCTTTTTTTCTTTTCGTGGTAATTATGCGGAAGTGGAGCTCCAACTGAATTTTGGCGTTTTTTTTTTTGTTTCGGTTATATATTATTATTGTATATAAATATTATATGCAATAATATATTATATATAATAATATTATATACATAAATTGTTTTGATTAGTCACCGCTAGTGATATTTAGCCAGCTGTCATTTTTTATTATTACACCCAAACAAACCCAAACAACCTCGTAACTTATGGAAATAATTAAGGTTGTTTGGTCGTGTTTGTGTTCAATTATAAAACCCAAACAAACCCAAACAACCTCATAACTTCCGGAAATAATTAAGGTTGTTTGTTCGTATTTGTGTTCAATTTTAAAACCCAAACAAACCCAAACAACCTCATAACTTATAAAAATAATTAAGATTGTTTGGTTTTGTTTGGGTTTAATAATTAAACATATCAGCCGGCTAAATATCACTAGTGGTGACTAATTAAAGTAATTTACGTCAAAAAAAAGAAATCTCCCGCCAAAATTGAGCCCGAGCCCCACTTTTGCAAAACCCTTTTCACATTCATTGTCGGTTGTTGAAACGATCAATATCGTTTTTTCTTTTCTTTAGTATTACCAGTAAAAATTCATTAACAGCGTCATTCGATTTACACGCTACTTCGGTTCACTGATTATTTTCAGTGTACCCGCACATCCGTCAGTGAGTGTTGCGTTTATCATTTCGTCCCTTCGAAACGTTTTTTTTTTGTTGTTTTTTTTCTCCTCCCCCCCCCTCCCCATTACATTCACGTAGAACACTCGTACTCACTCATACACACAGTAGGTAGAGGGTAAACAAAAAAGGAAGAAAATGGTTTTAGACGTGGCTTGAATTTTTTCATTTTTTTTATTTATTTTTTTTTATTAGTATTTTCGTTATTTTTCTTCTGTATTTGTTTTTTTTTTTTAGTCGCTTTGATGTGTCGTTTTATAGTCGGTTTTGTGTTTAGCATGTACTTGTCAAACTCATGGTGACTCAAATTTGGCTGATTACTCGCGTTTGATTTTGTTTGTTTTTTTGTTTGGGTTTGTTTTTTTTTCTCTCTCTTTTTCTTTTCGATCGTTGGTGTCCCCCCTGTGTAAAGCAAGTGGAATTATTAATTATCATTGCATAAAGCCTCAAATGATCGTATTCGTGTTGATTCTAATGCGTATCTGTTTTGCCAGATAAGCCGTTCGCCTCTAAGTCGGATCCCAACAGCTTTTCGCACTAGACTCGCAATCTTAAACAGACACATGAGAAAAATCTTAAAAAAAAAAAAAAAATGAAGAAAAAAAAACGATAACTCTGACAAAACTCTGAATTGCGCGCAAATCTCGACGCAGCTGCAACAAGCTAAACGAATTTGATTTATTTTTTGATTTTGGTTGTATACACGCACAAACACACACAAACCCAAACACACGAAAATCCAAACACACGCAAACCCAAACACACGAAAATCCAAACACACACAAACCCAAACACACGAAAATCCAAACACACGAAAATCCAAAAACACACAAACCCAACACACACGAAAATCCAAAAACACACAAACCCAAACACACGAAAATCCAAAAATACACAAACCCAAACACACGAAAATCCAAAAACACACAAACCCAAACACACGAAAATCCAAAAATACACAAACCCAAACACACGCAAACCCAAACACACGAAAATCCAAACAAACCCAAACGCACCCAACGCATCCAAACAAACCCAAACACACGAAAATCCAAACACACACAAACCTAAACACACGAAAATCCAAAAACACACAAACCCAAACACACGAAAATCGAACAACACACAAACCCAAACACACGAAAATCCAAACACACACAAACCCAAACACACGAAAATCCAAAAACACACAAACCCAAACACACGAAAATCCAAACACACACAAACCCAAACGTACACAAACCCAAACACACGAAAATCCATAAACACACAAACCCAAACACACACACACACAATTTTGTTCGTTCCCGTGTTAAAGAATTGCGCGCACGGTTGCTGCTGTACATAAATCAATTATTTATTGCCTACAAAGCGTAGCGAAGTGCGCCCTCTATGCACACTCGTTTTCTTTCTCTCACGAAAAAAAAAATACACGAAAAACCCAAAACACGGACACATGCGCGCGTGGCACTCGATCATTGATGCTCGGAGACACATAGGTTACACGTGTGTTAAAGTTCGTCTTTATCGGAAGCGAGTAAGGGCTTGATGGACGACTGCGAAAAAAAAAAACGAAAAACAAATAGAAGTAAAAAAAAAAACTCGTTAAGTGGACATCGTCTCAACTATACCGAAGTGTGTTTTGTATGTTGCTATTGACCCCGTGGACAGTGATAATATTGTCAGCTCGCGCCCACGATCAAATAGCGTAATCCGCAAATGCGTCTGACCCGCTCAAACGAAATCGCGGAAAAAAGTACACGGATGTGTGAAAATGAAAAAAAAAAATGATACGAAGATAATACACGTCCCAGCGTTCAAGAAAGTACATCTTCTACACCCGTTTGTAACGAAACACGCGAATGCATACCCAATTTAAATGTCTTTATTTATTACTTGGTTTTTTTGTCACTATTTTTTTTTACACTATTTTTTTTGTCACTATTTTCTTTTGTCACTTTTTTTTGTCACTATTTTTTTTGTCACTATTTCTTTGGTCACTATTTTTTTGGTCACTATTTTTTTTGTCTCTATTTTTTTTGTCACTATTTTTTTTGTCTCTATTTTTTTGTCACTATTTTTTTTTCTATTACTATGGATTACGAAATCCTGGACTTTACGGCGTTACAATCGTTAATTTCTAATGTATCGATGATATATATATATATATATACACGCACACTTATATCGTTATAAACTTTATATGTGTGTGTGCGTGGAAATAAATTGTCCGTTAAGTTAACATCGAAGTTATAACGACTACTTTGAACGAACCGTTGATTTATAATAGAGATAATAAAGGGAAGATACGAGAAACAATCTTTATTACGAGTCGTATCGTTCACGTTGCTTATATCGAGTAACTTTTTTTGTTTGTACTGCATCGTGTAAGAAATTCACCAAAATATATATTTTTTCGTAAAAAGGAAAGAAAATCTTCTACAATGATTTGTTGTATATCCTCATCCAACGTATCATTTTCCAATACTCGTGTTCGCCACGTTTGCGCCTCGTTCTGTTCTGTGTGCGTTCGGAAATTCAGAATATTCTCTTTTTTTTCCGCTTTCCGAAGACGTTTGTTGATGATGACGATGTTAGATCGTAGAACGCCTGAAATGAATAATTAAAAATTTTTTTGAATTTTTTTTTAATTTTTGAAAAATTAAAAAAATTTTTTTTATATTTTTTTATGCATACGTGCATATCCTTCTGTGATATTTATATTTGTATGTCTCCTTGGAGAGTTTGGTTGCCGAATGCAACTTTTACGTATGTCGAGCTTTATTACTTTTCATTTTTTTTTGTGTTTTTTTTTTTCGTTATTTTTTTTTTCGTCTTGCGTATAATTCTCGGATGCATGGCTGTGTCTTGCGCCGCTGCAGTGACGAAAGTGATGAAGACCCTTTCCAAATTTTTCACTTTTTTCTCTCAACTATTCGAAAAAAAAATAAAAATAAAAAAAAAAATTAAAATATAGATATTATATTTTAACCTTACGTTTCTATTTCATTGCTTACCAATCGACGAAGGAGAGTGTCTCAATGCAACGAGGAAAAAATACCAGCACTATCATAATTATCATAATTAGGGCTCAATGCTTTTCGCAGTCGACTATACATCTATCCTTAAATAATTGCTTAATCATTGAAATTCCGTAATTCTATTGATGACGTTAGAGATTAGAGAGAATACAATCAAATCGTTATCATAAATTGTATCCACGAAGGGTCGATGCAAAATTACGAAAACTGAGTATAGCCGAATGAGTGTACACGTATATGTATACATATATACATATATATGTATATATATGTCTATGTATATGTATATTGTACGAGGCATAAATCAACACGACGATATTTTCGATTATAACGAATATAATGTATAACTTAACGTTTAGACGAAAAAGAAATAGAGCTGCTTGATAAAAGAGTCACAATCCTCATTCCATTGGATAGCAATGGGATTTTTAATAATTCGAGGAGAATTTGGTAATTTTGCCGAAGTGGGGACTCGAACTCAATTTTTCCGGGAGATTTTTATTTTTGTCGTGAATTAATTTGATTAGTCACCACTAGTGATATTTTGTCGGTGGAAGCTGATATTTTTTATTTTTAAACCCAAACAAACCCAAATGACTTTTATTATTTCCATTAGGTTGTTTGGGACAAACTTCCGAATAGCTGGTACCTCCGATTTAGCTGAAATTTGGGAGAGACCTTTTTGATGATATTAGGTGCCTCCAAATCCCTATGGAAAATCGGAGAGTGGATATTGTAACCCAAACAAACCCAAACAAACCCAAACGTTGTATCATTTGACATTTGCCCGTGAATACAACTATCCTTTCCAGCTCGAGCAGTCTAACATGTTGGTAAAGTAGGGTTATGAATGCGTGCAATTTTGGAATTTTCAAAAATCGATTAAAAAAAAACTATTGCGATGCGCCACAAAATCGTTTTACACATTACCTTATAGCGTCAAAGAGAAGGTCTCTATCAAATGTCAGCCAAATTGGAGGTCACAGATATTCGGAAGTTCAGTCGTTTTTTTGGTCGTTTGGGTTTGTTTGGGTTTGTTCAAGTTTATTTTGGTTTGTTTGGGTATATTCTGGAAGGCTCATTTCGTTAAAAAATTCGTCTCATTTCGACGTTCAGTCGTTGAAGTATACGAAAATGCTCTATTTTATTCGATTTTTCGCCAAACTTCAAAAAACTTCAAAAAACTTTTAAAAACTTCAAAATTTCATAACTTATGGAAATAATGAAAAATCTCAGCCTCCGCCTGCTAAATATCACTAGTGCTGACTAATCAAATTAATTTATGCTCCAAAAAAAAATCTCCCGCCAAAATTGAGTCGGATAATTACCCCCCCCCCCCACTTTCGCATAATTACCAAGAATTTTTTTCGGCACGATATTACAGTCGTTGGTAAATTTTACGAATTTGTTTGATTGTCGAAATACTGTAAGAAAAATTGTGGTATATCCGGATAACGAACGTTATGGATTTAACGGGACGAAAAAACGTTCGTCGAACGATACGAAAAGTCCTTAAAAAAAAAAAAAATTAAAAAATTAAAAAAAAAACGAAAGAAAAAGTAGCATTAAGCGAATTAATTGTTTTATCGGAAGTTTAACGTGAGCGATAACAATGTAGAATAAGTTGGCACAATCCAACGCGCAAAAAGCTTTATACAGCGTGATTGATATATATTTTTTTTATTTTCATCAATGTTATTCGAATGTTATCCTTCCTCACTCACCTCTGTACTCGATGTAATAATGAGCACGATATAAAAGTTTCCTGCGTTGCTCCTCTGAAATGTGTCTGATGTGCGGTCCTGGATACTGAGTTTATCGTTAATTATTGTAACACAAATGAGACTTACTCCTATCTTATCAAATGGGAAAAAAAAGAAAAGCAACAAAACACCGACACGACAATGTTTTGTAACGTTTACGAAAATCCATGTAATCTTTCTCGACGCTTACACGAATCGAACATTATTCCCATAGAGTTTTTGAAAAATTGTAAAAATCGTAACGAATTAAGAAACGGTTTGGAAATTTTGCATAGCGCTTTTTTTTCAATATACTAGAAAAAAGCACTGAAAGGATTTTACTGCGATATTACTATATTAAATAAACTCGAGCAAACCCAAACAAATCGCTCTTAAATTACGATATCGATATACCAATAAGATAACGGTACCAATGCTCGGACGTTTAAGGGCATGACGAACAACGACATAACCTCACAAATTTTCAAAATCCGTTTTCTCGGCGTTGATTAAGTTTACGGCGAAAAATCGAGCATCAATCTTTGTAGAATTCATAGAGGAAGAAATAGATGCTTGAATTTTACGATAAAAATGTTTCGTCCTTGAAAAATTGCGATTTAAAAATTTCAGTCACGTGGTACGTCTTCGACATGTCCTTAAGAGTTGTTGAAATTGAAGAATTTATTATTCATTTAAGGATCGGTTTTTAAAACAGGTACCGGAAGTACCATCAACCTCGTAAATTCTAGTTTTCAGAACGCATGCATTAAACGCCGGAAAATTGAATATTTTTTATTATATATATTGAAAATATTGAATAATAGCAAATTGTACCAGTTTTCGGACAGCAATTATTGTTTTGTCCATGTGCTCGAATACTTTCGTGTCCCGATGTTTAAACACGTTATTATTGTTATTTATTCATGATTATTATTATTGATTAATTTCGTTACTTTTCATGTATATTGCTAATATAACGAACCGTTGATACCGTTATCTTATTATTGTAAAAAATGAAAATTTCATGTAAGCGTATTGTACATCGTTGCGCTGTTGAAAAGAAAAACGGAAGTTAAAAATCGCGTGTATGAAAATTTCATGAAATTGCGCAATTAAGATTTTCTTTTTCGCAAGCTTGGACTCTGATTAATGAAAAAAAAAAGTGTTGACCGTGGAGGTTATCAATGTGGCGGATGGTAACGTGGTCCTGTGCGTTTCGAAAAACAAGAAAAGAACGAAAAAAAAAATTAAATCTAGTAGTGCTAACAATGGCTGTGATAAGGATAAGAGGATCGTGTAGGACTTAAAACGAATGAAAAAGAAAAGCGCTTAACGAAAAACGAATTTAGCGCGCTAATGTCGTACCCTTGTATCGAAAAAATCGTGTTATAAAGTTGCAATGAAAACTTTGTAAATGATTATCGACGACATTGATTATCGTTCGTTATCGGAAAACGGATGGCTCTTGGCATTGTTATAATTGTGCAGATACAGCGTGTTAATTATTATCTTGTTAATTATTATCGGTCTCGAGTACAGGGCGAGAGCGCTTCGCGTCTAAGAAAAGGTTTCGTGTATTCTCGTTCAGCCAATGCTTCCAATCTAGTACTGAAAGAAAAGAAAAAAATATATATATATATGGGGCATTCCATGCCGATTCGACCTGGATCTGACCCGTGACCTCTCCGATTCGACCCTCGATTTTTTATGTTATTGTACTATCTCTAAAAAGCACTCAAGAATTTTTTCAGATTTTTTCGGAACGATTTGACTTCACAATAATTTTTTTTTAACAAAAAATTAACGCCCAAATTTAAAATTTGGAAAAAAATCACAAAAATCCTGTTTCACGTATCAAACACTGTGAACGTTGAAAAAAAGTGGACGTGCGTTTCGTTTGGCCTACAACGCGCTTTTTTTGCAAAAAAAAATGCAAAAAAAGAAATTCTGTTAATCAATAGCCCACAGAACACAAAAATTCTTTAAAAAATCTGAAAAAATTCTGGTCGATTCTACATGATGTCATTTAATTTTTTCCCTATTTAACGTTCTTTCATTTTTCCTCATTCATTCGTTTTTAAATTTATTTTCGAAAAAAGCGCGTTTTTGTCCAAACAAAACGCGTGCCCACTTTTTTTTCAACGCTCACAGTCTTTGATACGTGACACCTGATTTTTGTGATTTTTTTCCGATTTTTAAATTTAAGCGTTAATTTTTTTTTAATAAAAAATATTGTGACGTCAGATCGTTACGAAAAAATCTGAAAAAATTCTCGAGTGCCTTTTAGAGATAGTACAATAACATAAAAAATCGCGAGTCGAATCGGAAAGGTGACGTGTCGAAGCCAGGTCGAATCGGCATGGAATGCCCCATATATATACATATAAATCTACATAATCGTTAGAGATCGCTATATATTATATATCAAAATTGTGCTACATCTATGAAAACAATAAATCATAAATATATATATACCTTTATTGTTATATACTTACAAGTATATATATTCTTGTCTAACTTTGGAGTTACGTTTCGAAAAAAGCAGTATACTCGATTATTGTAAATCCATATTTATAATCGATTATTCGATTATTTGTATTATAACGCGCCGTTAAATCGTTATTAGCGAGTGTAAAGAACACACGGACACGAAAACAGGAAAATACGAATTAAGCGTCCCCCATGGGATAAATTCTTGTATGCCTCAAGAAAAAAGTCAAGGCTAAAATTGCAGTGTCGTAAACTTTGTTTTTTTTCTCGACAATCATCGATTTGAAATTGTAACGATATATAACCTTTGTTTATTAGGTGTGATAAGGTAGCGAGAGTAGATGAGAAATGAATTTTCGTAAGTGCGCCGTTATATATGTGTATTTGATATCACGAGCGTAGGTGTGCATAAATATTCGTTGGATGATTACCTGGAGTGAAAATCGACTTTATCGTTGTCACGGCGCGAGTGCTCTGCGAAAAATGAATATTAAGGTAAAGGTACCAATTCTCGGACGGTTAAGAGTTGTTGAAGTTGAGAAATTTATTATTCATTTAAGGATCGGTTTTAAAAACAGAAAGGAAGTTCCATCAACCTCGTAAATTCTAGTTTTCAAAACGCATATATTAAACGCCGGAAAATTGAATATTTTTTATGATATATATTGAAGTGTTGAATAATAGCAAATTGTACCAGTTTTAGGACAGCAATTATTGGGGTTGGGTAGGAAACACAAACTTCGATTGACGAGAAGGTTCAAAATTTCGAAACTACAAATTTCCTAAAGGTCATGCCAGCAAAGGAACGAAATTTGTTTGGGTTTGTTTGGGTTCGTTAGTTTGATTTGAACCCTTAATTAAACCCTTGATTTCAAACAAACCAAAAAATTTACAAAATTTGTATTTTCGGAATATTAAAATTCGGGATTTTGAGCCTTTTGGTCATTTGAAGTTTGGGTTTTCCAACCTATCTCTAATTATTGTTTTGTCACTGTGTTCGAACACTTTCGTGTCCCAATTTTTCGACATGTTATTTTTATTTATTCATTATTATTATATTATTATTATTGATTAATTTCGTGACTTTTCATGTATATTGCTAATATAACGAAACATTTTAACTAATTTCCGAAAAGTGAGACTCGTCCGAATATTGCTATCGTTACTCTTATACTTTCCTGCGTTCTTCGGTTCTACGAAAGATTTTACCATCCGAAACCAATTCGCGAGGCTTATATATTTTTCCTCATTGGTGGAAAGTTGCCAAAACAGTAGAAGACAAAGTTTATCCGGATCGCACTGTCTAGCTCTTCCTCTGTCTCCCTCTCTTCTTTTCTCTCTCTCTCTATCTTTCTCTTTCTCTGTTATTCTAGATACACACTTGTTCTTTGATATAACAGCTCTGACTATAGAAAACGGAAAAACGAAAATAAATACAAATACGAAAAACGACTTGTACGTATTTAGTTGAGCAGCCCGGCAACGAGACTTTTGTGCCTTTAGCGATTAAATTATTATATTTATTGATTATTATTATTTGTCGAACGAGTTGTGTCGAAGGAGAGGAAATTCTCGTGTTTTTGGAATTTGCCTCAACGGTATTTCGCTCTCGCATTGTTATTCCACGAATTCACGTTTGTTGCGTCGCTATATATCGTAGTGATAACATTGCGTATATACACGCTTACGGAAAATCCGATACGTTTCTTCTCAGGGATAAAAGTAGAGCTTGCAGTAATTTAGGTCATATTATACACTGTACGAATATCATTATTATGTTATAATCAATATAGCGTCAGTATAATTAAAGATTTAATGTTTTTTTTGTTAAAATAACAGGATTTTTATTTTTAATAGAAATACGAGTTATTTATTTTATTTGTATTCGTTTTTTTTTATACGATAAATTCATTTGATACAATTAATTGATTAATTAACTATAATTAATTTATTTAATGCAGTATAAAATTTATTCTTATAAATTTTATTTGGGTTTGTTTGAGTTTATTTGGGTTTATTTATTCAAAAATAAAATTCGGCATTCTTATAAGTTTAGTATTATATTAAATGAATCAATTATTGTGAATTAATTAATATCTTTACACAAATAACATAAAGATGCTAAGTTTTAGCAATTTATTTCCCATCTCGAATAAGTTTTGATGCATTTTTCGAAAATACTTCAAAACTTCAACCGAATTTTATTTTCCAACAAAATTCGTTGGTCTTACAATTTTTAAAGTAGTTTCGAAAAATCCATCAAATCTTATTTGAAACACGGAATAAATTGCTTAAATTGCGGAAAAATTGCTATTTTTATGTTATTTGTGTAAAGTCTCGAATAATATTGAAAATAAAACAAGTTTCGTTTATTTGTCCAATCATCGATCATTAAAGATCCTTAAAAAAAGCTATTTAAAAAAAGCTGTTAAAAAATTTTGTTTCAACCGAAAATTTTTCAATTTTCAAATCCGTAAATTTAATTTAAAAATCTTCAAATACTTTTGTACTCAATCTACCAGTTTTTCGTGTATCAATTAACACTGTTAACCGCAAATGAATTTTTATCCCTCAGAATGAACTTGTTGGATTTCTCGCTGGTTTATACATACATGTGTGTGTACAATACACGTATAGTAGTACTATTAAAAAAATTTTCTTTAATGATTATTTAATTTATCGTGACGTTTATTTTTTTTTTCAATTTTTTTTTAAGTTTTTATTCTTTTTTTTGAATGTTATTCGTTCGAAATAAAAAAAAGCAATAAAACGAGAAATTTGACGAGGATCGTGATACGATCAAAATGTCGGTTGTGTACTGACGAAGGATTGCGGTGTTTCAGGTGGCGGTCGTGGACGGGGAAGTACCGGTGGCTCAGCGGCGGTCGTTGTAAGCGGAAGTACCGGAACTGCCGGAACAACAATTGTCGGAAGAACGAGCGGTTACGGAACACGAGGGGGTCATCATGGCGGTGGTTTTATTGGAGGAGCTGGTGGTGGTCCCGGTGCAATGAGAATGGAAAAGATTCATCCTCATCGTTTCAATCCAATCGGAATGGGCGGCGGTGGTGGTTACGTACAATCGCACTTCTGGTGATTTCGTAACGAAATCGAGGAGGGATTATCGTTCATCAATTATTACAAGGGTTCACCAGTCGCGCCTGCTCACGCTCGTCGTTCACGGGCTACGAACAAAGTCCACAAGCGTCGTGATGGTGTTTTTCGTTTCATTCTATTTTTTCTTTTTTTTTCTTCTTTTTTTTTCTTCTTTTTTTTCTTTTTTTTTCTTCGTTTTTTCGTTTTTTTTTACATTCTTTTTGCTTCTTTCACGCGTATCTTCGACGAGTGAAAAAAAAATGGACGCGCGTCTCTCTCGTGGGATTTTACCTCGGCGAAATTTCTCCACCTCGTATCTTCCTGTTTACCACGCTGGTACGATTTCCTTATTTTTTTGGGGTTGGGGTAAAAACTTCGATTGACCAGAAAACTCAAAATTATGGATTTTCATATTCCGAAAGAACCCAAAGAAATTTCGTATTACTCATGCCAGGAAAAGATTTACGAAAATTTGTTTGGGTTTGTTTAGGCTTGTAGTTTCGGAATATTGAAATTCGGAATTTTGAGCCTTTTGGTTCGTCGAACTTTGGGTTTCTTACCCTGTACCTAGTTTTCGAAAATTCGAACGATTTCTAAATTCACCGCGTACCCTGACCATCACCATCCATCCTCTTCCCTACACCCATCTTTTCGCATTTTAACGATTATTCGCGTACTCGTTGTGTTTCATTTTTTTCTTCTTCTTTTTTCTTCTTTTTATTAAATTGCTTGCAAACGACTCTTCGAGGATTCCATAGCGCCATCGTCACTGGTGACAAGTTTTTACTCGTTTATCTTCGATGTTGCGACGCGAAACCATTCTCCCCCCCCGTCCCTTCTTTTCTCGTCCAAAAATGTCTTTTCACCCTTTTTGACCCTTTTTGACCCCTTCCCTATGTTTGCACTAATTTAAACGATCGATCGTTACTTTTCAACGTTCCGGAGACGAGTCGTAACGAACAATGGAGAAGACGAAAAACGGGATAGGATCGCGCTCGATATTGCGCGGTTGAAGAATATAGAGAAACAAATTTGGCTACGAAGAAGGTTCTGCTAAAGTGTAAATATTATCAAAAAAAAAAAAAAAAAAGTTTCTGGTCGAAACGTCTATACGTGAGATGCTTGAGATCGCGACCTTTTTTTTTTTTCTTCTTTTTATAGGTGACAAAATTTTTTAGTAAATATCAAATACGCGCAACTCCGATAGGGCGCTCGAATCGCGAGCCCTCTCCCTCTCCCGTCCTCATAATTTCCTCCTCCTCTTTTCGATAAGTGTAATTGTATCGCGGCCCCGCTACGATACGAAATTCCTTTCCCTGTATTCTCGTTTTTATTCTTTCCTTTCCTTTTTTTTTCTTTTTCTTTGTTTTTTTTTGTTTTTTTTTTTCGTTCTTTTTTACATTTGGCACACGATCCTCGATACGACTTTTTTTTACCTGTGCCTTGGGGAGAGATAGAGAAAATGACGAAATAAAGTTGAGAGTATATGCGATAAACGTTTGATGGAAGGATGCTTTCCTTGTATTTCCTTGTTGGGGAAAATGACGCGTTTATCGTTACGATAATGTGTACATCCTCGTAATCTCGTTCGGCTGTCACACGTCGTCATCCACGCTCCCATCGTGCGTTGTTTTATCGCGAGGAATTTTACCAATCCCAGTGTGACGACACACGCGACAAGAAGAAACAACACATCGACTCCTGCAAGCATTCCAGGACACCGAAAGATTCACACGAGAAGAGGAGGTCACGTGTCCGCGATGAAGAAACGCGGCAATACTTGGATGAAAACTTTTTTTTTGGTAATTATGCATAAGTTGAGATAATTATGCTCGAACTCAATTTTGACGGGAGGTTTTTTCTTTCGTCGGAAATTACTGTAATTAGTCACCACTAGTGATATTCAGCCGGCGGAGATCGACATTTTTAATTATTTCTGGGAGTTATGAAGTTTTTGAAGGTTGCCGAAAAATTCAATAAAATTGGGCATTTTCGTGTACTTGGACTCATTTGTGGAATTGGTGTTCCAGAGTAGACCCAAGCAAACCCAAACAACCTCATGACTTAGGGAAATAATTAAGGTTGTTTGGATTTGTTTTTGTATATTCTGAAATTGAAATTGAATTAAAGTTGAATTAAAGTTAAATAAAAATGGAATTAAAGTTGCATCAAAATTGAATTCAAGTTGAATTAAAATTGAATGAAAAATTGAATTCAAATTGAATGAAAAATTGAATTAAAATTGAATGAAAAATTGAATTAAAATTGAATGAAAAATTGAATTCAAATTCAATGAAAAATTGATATGAAATTCAATGAAAAATTGATATCAAATTCAATGAAAAATTGATATCAAATTCAATGAAAAATTGATATCAAATTAAATGAAAAATTGATATCAAATTAAATGAAAAATGTCAGCCTCCGCCGGCTGAATATCACCAGTGATGACTGGTGAATTCATGGTAAAAAAAATCGCCCGCCAAAATTGAGTTAAAGGCCCACTTCTTCTGCATAATTACCCTTTTTTAATGACTTGCGCGCGCGAGAAAGACAAAACGAAAAAATGACATTTAACTGTTAATACGTGCGACGGAACAGCAACGGGGAAAGTTATATCGGGGATCGGTAACACCATACGGACGATCGTCACGTTATTTCAACGTGATACGTACTCTATGTCCTTACGGCTCGCAGCGACAGCGTTCCAAATTTATCAATAACATTCATGTTTATTATAATAAAGACATTACGTTCTACAGATATATTTAATCCGATGGGTATTATTGGAGTGACGCAGCCGATACGTCGAGGCTCGTAAAGTCTCGGAGGAGAAACGAAATTATTATCAAACGTGTCGACACGTTTAAATAATTTCATTTATCAAGATGATTATATGAGGACGATGATCGAACAAAGTTATAGAAACTTTCAGATAGGGCTCGTGAAAAATGAAACCGAATTTACGTCAATTTTAACGATTACTCACTGGATTCTAGTTTGTTAGAGATATTATTTTTTGTCTTTTTTTTTTTTTTTTTTTTTTTTTTTTTTGAAAGGTCGGCCGTTACTGATAACGTTGAAAATTGCGTCGTTGGAACGCAACGAAAATAATGCTTTTTTTTTATTCTCGTGTTTTATTTGGTACACGTACTTTGGAAAATTCGTTGAAATTTTTTTTTTGGTAATTGTGCAGAATTAGGACTTTAACTCAATTTTGACGGGAGATTTTTTGTTTTGTCGAAAATTATTTTAATTAGTCATCACTGGTGATATTTAGCCGACGGAATTTTACGTTTTTTGTTATTAAACAAAAACAAACCCAAACAATCTTATTATTTTCATGAGTTATGAAGTTGTTTGGGTTTGTTTGGGTATATTCTAGAAGGCTCATTTCGTTTCAAAATTCAGCTCATTTCGACGTTTAGGCATCGAAGTATACGAAAATGCCATATTTTATTGCATTTTTCGCCAAACTTCAAAACCTCATAATTTATGAAAATAATTAAAAATGTCAGTTTCCCCTGGCTAAATATCACTAGTGGTGACTGATTAAAGTAATTTATTTTTTAATTGAGTCGATGCCCCACTTCTGCACAAGTACCCTTTTTTTACGATCTTTATTCGAAAAGATCGATTTAACTGAATAAAAATGAAGAATAAAACAGAATTTTTGTTGCATCCCATCGATGGAAACTTCAACCCTATCTATAATACGGAGTAGTTTTTAACTCATCTCTTGGTGATCCGAAACAAATGGAAAGACGCCTCTTTTTTTAATCGGATTTTTTTTGTACCTCAGCAATTTCACGTTTCTCGAAAAACTCGACTTGAAAAAAAAACTCGAAAAAAAAGAGTTACAAAATAAATCATTCCAGATAATTGAAATTTTACTTTACTCCGCTATTACGCGGATTTTCTAAAATTAAATCTGTTTGTACCTAGGTATAAAAGCATATAATTGATGAAGAATAAAAAGTGTTTTTTTTTTTTATTTTGGATGATCCAGTAATGAGTTATAAATTACCGCGTTCGGAATGTCCAAAAAAAAATGGGAACAGTGCCCGCGTGCCGATATCTATGATGACGTTTAGAAGTAAATGCACCTGTTTTTACCTATATATAATTAATCACGTTTCGAAATCGCAATTGATCGAAGGTTTCGTTGTTTTTTTGTTCGCATTAATTTACTTCTTGATACGTGTACCGTAACGTTTAATTTCGAAGCTAAAGACTCGCGTGAATTTTTTTTTCATCGTTCAGGAATACTGTAAATAACACGAAACCATTTATTTTTCTTCTCGTGCTCTTTTTGGACGTATGATGGAGATGCGATGATCCGTATGATCGTTTCTTTGTACGAGAGGGCCATTGATTAATCTCAGCATTTATAAATGATTATTAGTCGATTATTCAAGCATGTACCCAAAAAAAATTGTAATAAAATCAACGTCTCCTGTGCAACGTGTGAATAAGGAGATTTTTTTTTTATTCGGACAAAAGAGGAAACGAACATCGAATTTCGCGATACAGGAGTTTAAACTTGCTGCGGATGTCTCTCGGAGTATGTTTTTTTTTTTTTCGACGTATGGCGAACGTTAAAATTAACTCGCGCTCTTTGATTTCTGGTGATAAGTCGTCGTTGCGTCCTTCCCTCCGTAAGACTATAACGAACCATCGTTCATTGTCATTTCTGCAAAAATAAGCGATAAAAAAATAGAAAAAACGACGATCAAGTGTATTTAGGATATATATATGGGGCATTCCATGCCGATTCGACCTGGGTCTGACCCGTGACCTCTCCGATTTGACCCACGATTTTTTATGTTATTGTACTATCTCTGAAAGGCACTCGTGAATTTTTTCAGATTTTTTTGGCACGATTTGACTTCACAATATTTTTTGGAAACAAAAAATTAACGCCTAAATTTAAAAATCGGAAAAAAGTCACAAAAATCCTGTGTCACGTATCAAATACTGTGAGCGTTGAAAAAAAGTGAGCGCGCGTTTTGTTTGGTCTACTACGCGCTTTTTTTCAAAAAAAAAAGAATGAAAGAGGAAAAATGAAAAAAGTTAAACAGGAAAAAAATTGCATGATATCATGTAGAGTGTACCAGAATTTTTTCAGATTTTGTTTAGAATTTTCGTGTTTTGTGGGTTATTGATTCTATTTTAAAAAGATTATTTTTTTCATTTTTTTCATTTTTTTCATTATTATTTTTTTTTTTCATTTTTTGTTTTTGCGAAAAAAGGTCGTAGACCAAACGAAACGCCCCCACTTTTCTGGAGTTTGGGTTTAATAATCCCAAACAAACCCAAACAACATTAATTATTTCCATAAGTTCTGAGGTCGTTTGGGTTTGTTTGGGTTTGTTTCCATATATTCTCGAAAGCTCATTTCATAAATCCCCCTACTTCTCACCTTTAGTTTAGACGTCAAAGTATACGAAAATGCCCTATTTTTTATCATATTTTTCGCCTTTCGCCAAACTTCAAAACCTCATAATTAATTTCAATAATTAAAAATTCCAGCTTCCGCGTGCTAAATATCACTAGTGGTGACTAATTAAATTAATTTATGGTCAAACAAAAATTTCCCGCCAAAATTGAGGTGGAGCTCTACTTTTTCATAATTACCGGAAAAAATTAACGATCACTCGTACGATCTTTTCCAGTGCATGAATATTGATATGATCAGTAACCCTTTTTCCCCACGTGAACTAAGCGGAGCAAAAGTAACATTTCCGGTTCACGTGGAACAATTACCTCGGATAAAGTTGATTCGAGTGGAAGAGTTGCCAAGCAGCAGAGGTCTCGATGATTCGAACTGGCCACGCTGATGCCATTCAGGGGGCAGCTAGCATACGCAAAGCAGAAAAGAGCCAAGGGCCCCATGATGGGCTACAACGTGACCAGCCTTTAATTGGGTGTCCCAACTGGCTGTTGGCCCGACGAGTATTTTCAGCGCTGAACTCTTCGAAAAAAGGCTATACGATACTTTTGTTCACTGGGCACTTTACGATGAACGAACGAAAGAAAATTCGGCAAAAAAAAAAAGGATACGAACTTTCTCGTAGTTTTTCAGAGTCCAAAGAGGGTGGGGGTCAAAATGTCTAAACGGCCAAATGTAGAACGACTAGAATGGCGAAACGACAGAATTCTGAATTCTCAAAATAACGAAGATTAAAATTCGAAATTTTCGAAATTTATTCGTAATTTTCGGAAATTTTATTCGAAATTTTATCTTCCGACTGATAAAAAATTCAAGCTGATAGTAAATTCGAAAAAATATCTCTATTCTCTCTCTCTATTAGAGAGAGAATAGAGATATTTTTCTATAATTCTAAATTCTATTTTTCTATTTTCTAAATTCTATTTTTTCTATTCTATTTCTATTTCTATTTTTCTAATCGATTTCTATTTCCATTTTTCTAATTCTATTTCTATTTCTATTTTTCTAAATTCTATTTTTCTAAATAATCTCTATCTACCTATATTCGAATCTCCCCCATTTTTCGAATTCGATATTTTGGCCCATCTGAATATTGATCGTTCGACACTTTTAACCGCACCAGTTCAAAGAATTGAATTTTAACCCGACGAGAGTGTGGTGAAAAAATGTAACAAGGGTTATGTCCCAAGATTTTAGCATTTACTTTTTTTTACCAAATTGGCTGTAAAACTAGATTTATAAAAACGCTTTTTTTATTTATAGTTGGAGATGTGTACAGTCGTGATGATAAAAATGTGTCTGAAGAATTGGCTTCGGTCCGGACGAAAGGTTAGTTCCAAAGTCAAAGCATGCAAATAATTGTCTATTCTTACGTTTCGATCTTTGGTTCGTATCATCAGAAATTTTATTTCTGTTCTATAAATTATGAAATTATATGATTTTAACGAATTGGATTGACAAATGGTATATGGGTGTTTATAGTGTAACAAATATAATATAAAATTGTTACATTAAGTTGAATACATTAAATGTTAATTTTGTTCGATTAGGTTGAAAAAATTGTATATTAATTTATTAATTGGTTATTAACCAATTATGATATAATGGTTACGGGACTAACCCTAGTATAGACAAATATTCCAGATTTTATTATTTTGTGCTGGGTCGATCATTAAACTATTTTATCGATCCTTTCTGGACTATATTGATGCAGGTACAATCTTGTAGAGTTAGAGATGAATTTAGAGATGATTTGGAACATCTTATTCAATTGATTAAAATAAATCTCGTTGATGAGCGAAATTCTATTATCTGTGAGGATCATGTGTTATCGAAGAATGATTAGTTTGATTAGTGGAGTTAATATTAATTTTGTCCGATAAATCTGATTATTAACTATTGAAAGTTGAACCAAGTATCGAAACGAATAAAAATCGAATAAAATCGAATAAAATCGAATAAAAATTCGAATAAAATCGAATAAAAAATCGAATAAAAATTCGAATAAAAAATCGAATAAAAATTCGAATAAAAAATCGAATAAAAATTCGAATAAAAATTCGAATAAAAAATCGAATAAAATCGAATAAAATCGAATAAAAAAAGACCTTTTATTTCCATGCCTTGAGTTTGGAAATAATTTTTCGTCTGGCTGGATCGAAGCCTCGTACACATTGTTCGATTAATTTTTTTATATTTTTTCATTACTGGAAACAAGTTACAATGGATTTTGAACGACGTTCAACGACAACACAATGGGTATGACATACCCTGTGGCACACTCTCGTTGGATTAAGAGCGAGTTTCCGACATCGCGAGTTTATGTTTATTTTGACGAAATTTACGAGTGACGGGACGAATAAGCGTTGACAGCGAGGGAGTTTGAAAACGGTCGAGCGTAACGAGTATCACAATCGGGACTGAAGATTTTTCGAGAAAGGGGACGAAATTTATATGGCTATCCTTGGGTAGGGAGGCTTCGCTCGCACAGGATGTTGCGGCCCGCGAAGATTAACTTTCCTCTGTGGCTCGCTCGAAGGAAACAGGAAGGGGCGGCTGGTAATCGCAACAAGACCACCGAGATATCAAGCGTTTACGTTCTCTATGTATACATATATGTATACATATAAAACGTTAGAAAACCATAACTTTTCCGTTGACGCTCTTACATTATTGTTACAAACGTTGGATACGAGAAATAAAATACTTTTCGAGATAAAATGAAAAAAGTTGTGTTTGGACTCTGTAAGGTGAAGGGTTATGTCGAATCGTCATGAGACCAATTTTTAATTTTCAAATGATGGAAAATCATTTAGAATGAATTTTATTATTCCCCAGTAAAGAACTTTCAAGCAATTCGGGAAAAACGAAAATAATAACGAAATAAAAGATAAAAATTCAATATAATAATAAGTAAATAATAATCTAACAAAAAATACGAAAAAACGGAGAAAAACCAAAAAAATGCAATATGAATTTAAAAAAAACGTTGGATAATTACCAGCTCTTCGAGTTTTGGGAATAGAAATGAGACACGATGAAAAATCATTTAGAATGGCTCGAGAGAAGAAGAGATGATGATGATGATGATGAATTTTATTATGCCCCAGTAAAGGACTTTCAAGCAATTAGGGAAAAACGAAATAAAAGATAAAAATTCAACATAATAATAAGTAAATAATAATCTAACAAAAAATACGAAAAAACGGAGAAAAACCAAAAAAACGCAATATGAATTTTAAAAAATGTTGGATAATCACGAGCTCTTCGAGTTTTGTGAATAGAAATGAAACATGATAAAAAATCATTTTTAAATCACCAGTAAAGAACTTTCGGGCAATTAGGAAAAAAAAACAAAAATAATAACGAAATACAATATGAAAATTCATCAAAATAATAACTAAATAGTAATCTAAAAAAAATAGCAAAAAACGCAGAAAAACAAACAAATGCAATGTGAACAAAAAAACGCAATATAAACCAAGAGAAAGAGAGAAAGAGACAGAGCGAGAGAGAAGAACGATGAGAAGTGAGTCAACCCTAAAGGCAAGACATCTTGACACTCTCGACCCACTTTCTACCAAAATCCAATACAGGCTTGTCAGCTAGAGCTAAAACTCGTGCGGTCCAACCCCTGTACCAGTAATTACGAGTATTTTGTTTTGCCATTAATATCCACGTGTGTGTACGTGTATTTAAAAAAAAAACAAAGTAAAAAAAAAACAGTCCACTAGAGAGACACATAAATGACGAAACTCGAAATTGCTAATTTTGCAAGCTTGTAAATAAGTTTCAAAAAAGTCCTTCAATGATAAGGGATTTCCGTCAGTGCATGTGTACTTACGTGACACTTTGTGGCACTTTATTCGATTTCGAGGAATTGCCAAACAATTGTTAGTCCTCCAATTCCCAGAGGAGATTTAATCCTCCCCCCCCCTTTTTTTATCTGTTCGACAGCGAGCTATATTTTCTTTGTGTTATACCGAAGACAATAAACGATACAATTAGAGAGTACCAATTCTCGGACGGTTAAGAGTTGTTGAAGTTGAAGAATTTATTATTCATTTAAGGATCGGTTTTAAAGACAGTTACCGGAAGTACCATCAATCTCGTAAATTCTAGTTTTTAGAACGCATGCATTAAACACCGGAAAATTGAATATTTTTTATCGATATACAGGGTGACCGGAAAGTCGACCTTTTCCTTCAAAGGGGTTATAGTAGAGGTAATTTGCGATAAAAAATGTCCCATCAACTGGGGGTCGAAAATTGATGGTTATTGAGATATTGATGTTTTTATGTTTTCTGAAGAATTTCCTTTCTGCCTAAAATAAAAAATTGTGAAAAAAATTTATAAATTTATAAATGAAAATTTTTTATTTAAATTTTGTAAAATTTTATTTTTATTTTTATTTTTAAATTCAAAAAAATTTTATTTTTATAAATTTATAAATTTATAAAAAAACGCTATTATAAACAACGATTTGATAATTTTCTGAGAGACCAAGAGTTAGAGATTATTTAAAAAGAAATTTTTCATCCAAATTTTACATAATCTGAAAATTAAAAAACCAATTTTCGACCCCCAGTTGATGGGACATTTTTTGTTGCAAATGACCTCTACTAGAAACCCCTTTGAAAGAATAGGTCGAATTTCCGGTCACCCTGTATATTAAAATGTTGAATAATAGCAAATTGTACCAGTTTTCGGACAACAATTATTATTTTGTCCATGTGTTCGAACACTTTCGTGTTCCAATGTTTGAACATGTTATTATTGTTGTTTATTCATTGCTATTATTATTATTCATTAATTTTTTCCCAGTCCCAACGAGTCCCCACTTTTCATGTGGGACTCGTTTGAGTTTTGGTACCGTTACCTTAATATATTTAGTATCGTCGTGATGTTTTGTAACTTTTTTTTTTCCTTTTCATCCTTGCCTGACTATTACAATGTTTTCCATAGTTTCTGCGTATCGGGTGGTAACGCGAAAAAAGGGATCATCATGAACTGGCAGAAAGAGGATTATCGGGTTTGGCAGATGGTGCACATACGGTAGGATGCTTATTATCACGAACCAACATGAAATAACATGTCCATCTCTACTTTGGGAACTCCCATTTTCATCGTATCGCCCGGGACGTTTATCTGCGGTCAGCAGACCAATACTCTGCCACGTGTATATATATATCTGTATATACAGGGTGTCCAAAAAACCAACGATAATACTACAGGTTCTGATACGCCACTTTGTGATGATTCAGCATAAGCAAGTATGATTTTCATAAAAGTAATCTAGTTTTTGAAAAGCCTACGCCATTTTTATTCAAAAAAGTGTATATATTTTTTTTCGAACTATTGACATATAAAACATAATATATCTAAATATCGAAATATCTGGTAGCGTGACATAATATACACACGACAAAATATCACGCGATAAAATATCATTGTTTGGGTTTGTTTGGGTTTGTTTGGGTTTGTTTGCGTGTGTTTGTGGGTTCGTTTGTGGGTATTTGTATGTTCGTTTGGGTTTGTTTGTGTGTATTTGTATGTTCGTTTGGGTTTGTTTGTGTGTATTTGTATGTTTGTTTGGGTTTGTTTGTGTGCATTTGTATGTTCGTTTGGGTTTGTTTGTGTGTATTTGTATGTTCGTTTGGGTTTGTTTGGGTTTGTTTGTGTGTATTTGTATGTTCGTTTGGGTTTGTTTGTGTGTATTTGTATGTTCGTTTGGGTTTGTTTGTGTGTATTTGTATGTTCGTT
>JAPYZJ010004069.1:0-28901 GCA_030522765.1 Ophioninae sp. B BG-2022a | reverse complement strand
ACGTCCATGTGGGCCGGCCCCGCGGCCGCGCTGTTCGGCGCGGCGGCGGCGGCGGGCGTGTGGCAGCTGTACACGGTGAAACGCCCTCGTCGCATCGAGGACAACGTCAGCGACGTCGGCGACGACGAATAGGTGCGCGAGCGCGCGGTTCCTCCGGGTCTCCCCGGAGGATAGGTGCGCCCATCAGCCTCGTTCCCCGAACCGCCAAAACACGTACTGCGCGATGTTGTCGGCGGCGCGGTCCCTGGCGCTCTCGTCGAAGACCGAGTGGTAGTCGCGCTCGACGGCCTCGGTGTCGAGGAGGAGCACCACGCCGCGGTTCACCTCGAACACGGCGCTCCGGACGAACGCCTCGTACACCTCTTCGTTGTTCGGGTCCAGCGGAGAGAGATTGGCGCGGAAGGCGCGCGGGAGGACGTCCCGCTCGCAGAGATCGTCGAAGAGGGCGCGCAGGCCGGAAGCCAGGAGCCCGTGGTACACGTAGGGGGCGGCCGCGCGCAGGGGCACGACCGCCGCGCGCTCCACGGAGATGCACACGGCGCGCAGGGGAAACTGCGCCGCGGGCACCGTGTGCTCCACGCGCACCCACTCTCGGTGCGCGTGGATGCGGCGGAGCAGGGCGCTGTTGGCGAGGTGGGTGTCGCGGGGGCGCAGCGCCACGAACACGCCGCCCGCCGAGTCGGCCAGCAGGGCGCGCCGCGAGTTGGCCTCGAGTATGACGCTGGGGTGGCGCAGCGTCCCCGGCGCGCTCCCCTTGCACGGGCAGACGACGAACGCCGACTCTGCGGCGGCCATCATCCGGTACGCCTCGGCGACCACGTCCTCCGTGGACCACACCCACGCGTCGGCGGCGGCGGCCGAGATCCCCGTGGCGCGGCGCGCGTCGTCGTCGGCGGTGGATTCGGCCCAGAGAGAGGCGACGAAGGCTGCGGCGGGGGTCATGGTGAGGGCGCGCGTGTCAACGATGCGGGACATGTGGGGGCGGGCGCGACCGGATCGCTCAAATCCACCCGCGAACCGCGTCGCGCGTCAGTGATAGAAAAGTGTCAAAAGATGAGTGGATCACACTGCTCGGCGTGGAGCTCCGAGCCCACACGCAATCCGGCCACCGGGCGCACCATCACCCAACGGGGTGACGTGTACAAGGCGTACGAGGCTCTGTGCGCCAACGACGAGACCCTGCTGGAGAGGTGGCGCCGCAACCGCGGCGTCAACCCCGTGACCGGCAAGCGCATCTCGGAGACGGGCCCCACGTACAAGATGTTCCTCACCATCCTCGAGGGCCGCCGGGCCGAGCGGAGGTTGCGGCGCGCCACCCAGCGCCGCCTCGACGCCGAGGCGTGCGCCGAGTGGCAGGAGAACCGCACCCGCAACCCGCTGACCCACCGCGCCATCACCCCCCAAGGCAGAGTGTACGCGATGCTCTCCAAAGAGTGCGACGGGGTGGAGGTGGCCCGCCCCCGGCGGAGCGCGGAGGCGCGACGGTCCGGCGGGACGTTCATCAAGCTCCCCATGTCCGACCCCGAGTTTTGCGCGAGGTGGGCCTCGAACCGCTCCGTGAACCCGGCGACCGGGCGGCCCGTCAGGGAGGGCTCCAGGCTGTACCGCAAGATTGAGGAGTTCTGCAACGGCGGCCGCGAGCGGCGGACCGGCGGCCGCGTGTACCAGACCCCCTCGCTGGTGCCGAGCGAGGCCGACTCGAGCTACTCTCGGAGCTCTAGCGTGGTCGCCAACTCGCCTCGCCGCGGCGCCTCGTCTCGCGCGCCTCGCGCACCGCGCCGCTCGGCGCGGCGCTCACCCAGCCGCACGCCCAGCCCCGTACGCTCGCCGCGGCGCGTCGCGTCCACCGACTCGCCCCTGGGGCGCGTCGACGCCGACGGGTTCTGGCGCGAGGCCCCCCAACCCTCTGGGTGGGAGGAGGTCTTCTGAGCGCGCGCACGCACACGCCCCCCGGCGCGGGTCTGAGAAAACCCTGAAATGCGCTACAACACGGAGCTGGTGGCGGCGGCGCCCCCCAAGAGGCGTCGTCTCGCTTCCGTGACGAAACGCCCCGCGTCCAAGGCGAGCACCGCCGCGATCCGCGCAGAGGGCCGCGCGCACGCCCGGCTCTCGGACGTGGCGCGGCGCATGGTCGGGTCGCGCTTCCAGACCGCCTCGGGCGTGACCTTCCACGCGGACGAGGCGCTCTCGGGGCGTCCGGGCGCGGCGCACGTGGTCCTGCGCGACAGCGCCAAGGGGCTGGTGGCGAAGCTGCGCGCGTTCGGCGACGACGAGGCCGTGGACCGCCAGATCCGCATGGCCAAGTGCCTCGCGGAGAGCGCGGCGGACGTCGACTACCTGCCGTGGGGCGAGGGCGTCGCGGTGCCCGGCTCGGACGCGGCGCTCGACGGGTTCGTGCGCAGGTACGTCGAGGGCGTGTCGCTGGGCGGCGCGGACGCGGCCCGGGTCCTCCGCGCCGCGGACGCGGAGACGCTGCGCGCCGAGGCCGTGGCGCTGCTCCGCGACCTCGTGTTCCGCCGCGGCATGACGCCCGAGTGCTTCCAGTTTGCGCCGTCCCACGCGGACGACGCGGTGACGGACAAGCGCTTCTACGTGCACTTTCTCAAGTTCGTCGACGACCTCGTGTGGGACCCGCGCGCCCGCAAGCTGGCGCTGTGCAGCACCGGCGGGCTGCGGGAGGTGGCGCGCCCCTCGCCGCACTCGAACGCCAAGATCCTGGTGGTGGCCGACGCGCTCAAGAAGTACGTGCAGAACCGGCTCCGCTGACGGCGCGGCGCCCGCTCTCCGAGGCAACTCGGAGAGGATCGCGGGAGAGGCGGCGGAAGTCGCGGCGCGGCAACATACTCTCCGAGGACACTCGGAGAGACTGCAACGGCGGCTACCAACGCGCGACGACGGCGCGGCAACACTCTCCGAGGACACTCGGAGAGACTGCAACGGCGGCTACCAACGCGCGACGACGGCGCGCCACAGCGACACGATCACCGCCACCACGACGACGACCGTCACCACGAAGCGCGGGTCCACCCACATGGCGGGGCGCGGCGCGCGCTTCGGGGCCGTGATCTCCGCGACGGCGTTGAGCGCGCGCTTCAGTGCGCGACGGCCCGCCTCCAACTCGGCGGCGCCGGGGAGGTGCGACTTGAACATGTCCAGCAGCCGGCGGTACGCCGTCTCGGCGACGCCGATGCGCCGCGGGGGAGACCGCCGGACATGACGCCTTTGCTGGGGTCCACGCCGTGCGCCACGATCTGCGCCAGGAGGGCCACGGTCTGCCGAGAGCGCCGCGCCGCCTCCTTCACCAGCTCGTCGCGCTCCGCAATGTCCTCCGTCGCCTCGTCCGCGGCCCGCCGCATCGTCTCGATGCGCTCCTTGGCGTGCTGCAGCACCCCCGCCTGCTGGAGAACGCGCCGCCTCGAGGTCCGCCTCCTTCGACGCGAGGTCCGCCTTCATGCCGCGCAGCTCCTCGCGCGCCTTGTCCAGCGCCTTCTCGCCGCGGTCCAGGTTGTCCTGGGCCGTGGTCAACTTGGCGCGCGTGTCCCGCAGTTCCGCGACCTTCCGCGCCACGTCGTCGCTGAGCCCCTTGGACCGGACGCGCGCCTTCTCCAGCTCTTCGTCGCGCCCCTTCAGGTCCTCGCGCAGTTTGTCGGCGGCCTCCTCCATCTCCTTCTTCTCGGTGCGCAGTTTGTCGGCGCCCTCCTCCGCCTCCTTCTTCTCGGTGCGCAGTTTGTCGGCGCCCTCCTCCGCCTTCTTCAGTGTGATCTCGCTCACCTTCAGGTCGCCGCGCAGTTTGTCGGCGCCCTCCTCCACCTCCTTCAGCGCGATCTCGCTCGTCTTCAGGGCCTCGCGCAGTTTGGCGGCGCGCTCCTTCTCCTCCTTCAGCGAGGTCTCGCTCGTCTTCAGGTCCTCGCGCAGTTTGGCGGCGCCCTCCCTCTCCTCCTTCAGCGAGGTCTCGCTCGTCTTCAGGTCCTCGCGCAGCTTGGCGGCGTCGTCCTCCGCCTTCTTCAGCGAGGTCTCGCGCGTCTTCAGGTCGGTGCGCAGATTGGCGGTGTCGGCGCGCAGCTGGTCGGCGATGTTCGCCGCCTTCTTGCGATCGGTCTCGCGCGCCTTCAGGTCGCCGCGTAGCTTGGTGAGGTCGCCCTCCGCCTTCTTCAGCGCGGTCTCGCTCGCCGTCAGCTCGATGCGCAGTTTGGCGACGTCGTCCTCCACCTTCTTCAGCGAGAGCTCGCGCGCCTTCAGGTCGGTGCGCAGTGTGGTGGCGTCGGCGCGCAGCTTGTCGGCGTCGCTCACCGCCTTCTTGAGATCGGCGTCGCGCGTCTGCAGGTCCTCGCGCAGCTTGTCGGCGTCGTCCTGCGCCTTCTTCAGCGAGGTCTCGCGCGCCTTCAGGTCGACGCGCAGCTTGGCGGTGTCGTCCTGCGCCTTCGTCAGCGAGGTCTCGCGCGCCTTCAGGTCGGTGCGCAGCTTGGCGGCGTCGTCCCGCGCCGTCCCCAGATCGGTCTCGCGCGTCTTCAGGTCGCCGCGCAGCTTCTTCTCCTCGGTGCGCGCCTTCTCCAGATCGTCCTCACGCGCCTTCAGGTCGTCGCGCAGCTTCTCCGCCGTCCCGATCGACGTGGCGAGGTTGACCCCGGTCTCGCGGAGCTTCTCGCTCTTGTCGCTGATCGCGTCTTTCAGCTCCTTCACCTCCTTCGCCAACTTGGCCTTGTCCGCCTCGAGCGCCGTCACCTCGGCGCGCTTCGTCTTGAGCGCGGTGGCGGCGTTGCGCCGCTCGACCTCCAGGGCGCTCACCTTCTTGTCCTTCGCGCCGACGTTGCGCTGCGCGGCGGCCAGGTCGCCGCGCACGGTGTGGAGCGTGTTCAGCGCCACCGCGAGATCCCGCTGCGCGTCGTGCAGCAGCGGCGGCAGAAAGTACTCTGGAAACTCTTCCACGGTGAACGGGACAAAGTCGGTGGCGGCGTAGCGATCGGCGTACGCCCGGATGATCTCGGGCGTGAGCGGGGCGGACGTGTACGCCGCCGCAAACTCGCGGGTCAGCGTGCGGCGGATCGGCCCCGACACGGAAAACAGATTCTCGTAGCGCTTGGTGGCGGCGGCGACGACGGCGGGGTCGGCGCCGTTCGCCTTGAGGAGCGAGCCGAACGGGAGGCCCACGAGGGCCGCCACGTTGCGGCACGCGGCGCCCACAACGTCGGTGCGGAGCAGGCGGCTCCCGGTCGTACGCCCCGCCTCGTGCTCGACGCGCACGCCGTTCGCGTCCACGGCGCCGGCCTCGTCCGCCTGCAGGCAGTAGTCGGCCACCATCATCTGAAACTCTTCAAAGGGGATGTTGGCGTCGCGGTACGTGAGCGTGCCGTGGAAGCGCACATATATCAGCGTGTATAGGTACAGGACCGTGACGCGCTGGTTCTTGATAGTGTCCACGGAGAGCCGACTGATGCGCGCGAGGCGCTTCCCGTCGTTGATCCACTCCCAAACGGTCGTCCATCTTTGCGATATCGCCCCGAAGAACGGGTGGAAGACCGCCCGGACGCCGCGCGGGCCGACGGTGAACTCGTCGAACGCCTCGGGGCTCATCGGGACCTTCGGGTAGGGGTTTCTCCAATACGGAACGGGTGCCGTAAACTTTTCCGTCTCGGCCATTTCCCCTTACGAGTCGGGGTCCGCGTCGGTCGTCGCGGGCCCGCCGCCGTCTATTTGACGAAGATGCCGGTGGCGCACGCGGGGAGCCACCTCGGCTTGGACTCGGAGTAGCCCAGGTCCTCGCGGTTCTTGTATGTGATGAAAAACGGGTCGGTGTCGCGCGCGGCGCACGCGTTGTCGGGGTGGCCGGGGTTCTCGGTGCGCCAGCGATCGTGAGCCGCGCTGAGCGCGGGGTAGACGTGCATCCCGTAGCCGGTCGCCGCCCATTTGACGGGGACCAAGTAGAGCAGCCGCGAGCAGATCTTGCCGATCACGTCGACGCGCCGAAAGCGCGCGCACGTGTGCATCGGCAGCCCGGTGGCCAGGTCCACCGGACAGACGGCGCGCACGTTGTCCGTGTCCGGGGAGCGCGACCCGAGCTCGTCGTTGATCACGCACGTATCGATGATCTTGGTCCACAGCTCGTCGGTGGTCCAGGGCCAGACGGCGTCGTTCCGGTGGAGCGTGGACGCCAGCATATAATACAACGTCGACGGCCTCCGCAGCTCCAAGAAGGCTGCGCGCGCCTTTGCCCGCCACGTCGGGTCGCCGACGTCGCCGACGTCGCCGGTGAGCGCGATCTTGAGGCGCGCGTCGAGGTCGGGGGGGATCCGCTCCTTCAACTGGTCGTACCTCTTATCGTCTATCGTAAAGTCGAGGAACTCGTTGTAGAGGGACTCGGCGTACTTCTGACCGGAATCTTCCCGGGCGTATGCGTCAACGATGTTGGCCTTCTCCAAGACCGTGCGGATTTTAAGCATGATGAATTTTATATCTGACGTGGGCGACTCATGTGCGAGGGAGCGCCCGGAACCCCACGCCGGTGTATTCTGGGTCGGCGAGCCTCGTCGTGTGCGGCTCGGGGACCCCGTAGCGACACGCGGGGAACCAGCTCCGCGGCTCGGAGCCGGCAAAGCCCAGGTCGGTGCGGTTCTTGTACGCCAAAAACTCGGGGTCGGTGTCGCGCGCGGCGCACGCGTTGTCCGGGTGGCCGGGGTTCGCGGCGCGCCAGAGGTTCTCGGCCTCGAGGAGCAGCGGGGGGACGTCGGTCGCGGCGGGCGTCTCGAACCCCACCAAGTTTACGGGGAACAGGCCCAGCAGCGCGGTGCAGAACGGCCCGATCACGTCGACGCGTCGGTAGCGCGCGCACGACGGCATAGGGAGTCCGGTGCGCGGGTCCACGGGACAGACGGTGCGCACGTTTTCGGTCGAGGCCGTGCGCGACCCGTGCTCGTCGTTGAGGGCGCACGTCTCGACTAGAAGCTTCCGGAACTCCTGCGGCGTCCAGGGCCACTTGTCGTTCCCGAAGCCGCGCAGCGACACCAGCGCGTAGTACATCGCCAGCGGGCGCCGTCGCGACAAGAAGTACTCTCGCGCCTTCGCCCACCATGTAGCGTCGTCGAAATCGGCCAGGGTGCCGGTGAGCATGACCGAGAGGTGTGTATCGACCGTCGACTGCGGGGTCGCCGTCAACATCTCGGTCGCCCGCTCGGGATTGGTCGCGTAGAACCCGAGGTGCTCGGTGTAGACGCGCTGAATGTACCTCTGGCTGGGTTCGTAGTCTTCTCCGTCGGCCGAGCTGTATATGCCGGCCCTCTCTAGTACGCGACGTAGTTTAAACATTTGTTTTTTTAGTCAACCAATACCGAGCCCCCTCTCGATCCCGACGCGGCGCGTCGAGGGTGCATCGAAGGGGCGTCGAGAGCGCGTCGAGGGCGCATCGAAGGGGCGTCGAGAGCGCGTCGAGGGCGCATCGAAGGGGCGTCGAGAGCGCGTCGAAGGGGCGTCGAGGGCGCGTCGAGGGCGCGTCGAAGGGGCATCGGACCGCGTCGCGCAGGCGTCGAAGGGGCATCGGACCGCGTCGCGTAGAACATGGGAAGCGGCGCGCGTCGGCGAGAGTTCCGGGCGTGCCGGGCGCGCCAAGAGTCGCCCCTCTAGTACACTTCCTCATTACAAAAAGGTCCTCCACCCCCCAACAATGTACATCTCCCCTCGCACCGGTCGCACTCTGGTGAGGGATCACGTCAAGCTCCTGTTGGAACTCAACGGATCCCATTTTAGCGAACACCTCCATAGACTGGCGAGCGCCGGGGACTTTGACCAACGCCTGGACGCCTTCTCCCGCCGGCCCGGTGCCCAACGCAACGTCGTGGCGTTCTTCGACGCCTGCGAGAAGTTCGCGGCCGCGCGCGACGCCCCCGAGGGCCGAGAGGAGCGGAGGTTGGACCCCCGCATAGTCAACGTGCGCCGCCCGCTCGAGACGCGCCGCCGCCAGCTCAAGAGCTGTCTGCGCTGGCTGATGCTCGCCGTCGCCTACGGAATGGGTCGCTGGGCGCGCGGCGCGCCCGCCCGCCGCAACTGCGTCGCCTCGTTCGACACCTCGCCGCGCCTCGTGGACTCTGCCCTCGAAAAAGTCCTCACAGCCATGCCCGGGATCGCAGACAAGTGTTCCTCGGAGCCGGGCCCGAGCGACGCGGCCGGCGCAGACCGCGCCGCGTGCCTGGCTCTCCTGGCTCCCCTCACGATCCGTGCGAGGAACGGAACACTTTTGCTGGACATTGATCGTCTCCTGACCAGCGAGGGCCGCTACGACGACGCCGCCATGGTCCTGGACGCGCTCTGCGACCATAGTTACCTCTTGGACCCCTTCGAGTGCCAGGGGTGCGGCGCGGCGCCGTGGACGTGTCACCTCTCCGCGTGTCCCCACAAGCTGTGCGAGCCGTGCGCCGCGTCCGCCTCGCACTGCCCCGTCTGCGAGGCGGTCGTCGCGGGGGCGCTCCGGGAGCCCGAATCGCCGCCCGTGTTCCGGGCGCTGGACGAGCGTCTTCTGGACGACTCTCTGGCGGCGCCCAACTGCGCGGTCTGCGGCGGCGCCGACCCCGACGTCATCGTCGACGGCTGCGGCCACCGAGCCGTGTGCGAGGGGTGCGTCCGCGAGTACCCAGAGTGCCTCGTGTGTCGGCGCCCCATCACGGACCTGTACCTTGTACGCGGGGAGCGGCGCTCCGCCTCCGTGGGGTCGATCGACGCCCCCGCGGGCGTCGAGTGCGACGTGAGCCCGCCCGCGAAACCGGCGCACCGCGGCGTGTCGCCCCTCCAGGTCGCCGCGCGCGGCGTGGACGGCATGTTGTCCCTCCTCGTCGCGATCTGCGTCGCCTGGATGAGCCTGTGGACCGCCTCCCTCAACTGCATCCGAAACGCCTTAGAACGCGCCGAACCCGGCCCGCCGGGACGCGCCCCGACCACGCTGGCCTCGGCGTGCTCCGGCGCCGCGCTGGCTGCCTGCTGGGTGGGCCTGTACCTCAGCGCCGCCCCCGTCATCCTAGCCAAGCACATGCAAAACTCGTTCCGCGACGCGGTCGCCAAGTCCGACGTCCGATGATGAGCGCTCGTCGCCCTCGCCCACCCCCCTAGATCCAGATTATAACTACCGGCTCTCGCCGGTAGTAGTGATGGGTGTTCAGGGATGGAAGACGCGCACGACGTCCGCGGCGGCGCGGCGGCAGACCGGGCACGCGTCGACCCGCAGGGAGCACTCGGCGCAGACGCACAGGTGGCCGCACGGCATCAGCAACGCCTCGCGCGGCCCGTCCAGGCACACGACGCAGAGACGCGGCGTCGCAGACTCGGCGGCGGGCTCTGTGGCGGCGGGCTCTGTGGCGGCGGCGGGCTCTGTGGCGGCGGCGGCGGCGGCGGCCTCGACGGTGATGGCGGCGATGTACGCCGAGCCCTTTGCGATGCGCAGGAAGCGGCAGGAGGGCTCGCTCTGCGCGTGCCGCCGCCACGGGTCGTCCCGCGGCATCCAGTCCTTCAGCATCGTCCCGCAGTGGAAGCAGGCCACCGCGTCGCCCGTCCGCGTGTAGAAGAAGCCCGCCGCCGCCAGATCGCGGGGGCGCTGCGCGAGGGCGCGCGGCCACGCGTCGAACGTCTCGAGGCGCGCCTCCCTCGCCGCCATGTCCTCCCACTGCGCCACAACGGGGCGCCGCGGCGCCCGGCCCGTGCCGCACACGTCCTGACCGCGCGCCGCCCCGAAGGAGGGGCAGTGCGGCGCCCATCGGCGGTGGCAGGCGTCCGCGCTGTCTCCGCGCTCCCATTGGAACATTTCTACCTTGCAAAAGGCGCAGCGCACCTCGTTGCCGCGCCCGAGGTAGTAGAAGCCGCTCTTGGCCAGGCTCCGCGGACACATGAAGCTCACCGACCACCCCGCGAACGTCGCGAGCCGCGCGCTCTCCGAGCGCATGTCGCTGCGCGCCGCCACGAGACGCGCAGACATGGGGAGCGTCGCGGTCTCGTTGGAGCGCGTCTCGGTATCATCGGGGCGCGTCTCGGTATCATCGGAACGCGTCGCGGACTCGTCGGAGCGCGTCGCGGACTCGTCGGAGCGCGTCGCGGACTCGTCGGAGCGCGTCGCGGACTCGTCGGTACACGTCGCAGTCTCGTCGGGACACGTCGCAGTATCGTCGGGGCGCGTCGCGTCCGCCTCCTTGAAGGAGGGGCAGTGCGGCGCCCATCGGCGATGGCAGGCGTCCGCGTCGTCTCCGCGCTCCCATTGGAACATTTCTAATTTGCAAAAGGCGCAGCGCACCTCGTCGCCGCGCCCGAGGTGATAGAAGCCGCTCTTGGCCAGGCTCCGCGGGCACAAGAAGCTCACCGACCACCCCGAGAACGTAGCGAGCCGCGCGCTCTCCGAGCGCATGTCGTCGTAGAGCGGCATCGTGCGGGGCGTTTCCTCGTGATCCCCGTCCGCCGCACTCTGCGATGTTTCCATCAAATCTAGCGCGTCGCATAGTCCCCGGGGTTACCCGGGGACAACAACTGCGCTCCCACGAGTGCTTATTCGATCAGAAAGTCGATATGTCCGCGGCAGACGGGGCATTTGTAAGCGTTGGTTGAGGTGTGTTGGACGAAACATTTTCGGCACACGGTGCGGTGGCGACACGGCATCGCGGTCAGCCGCGGCACGTCATCGGTGCATATTATGCACCCCGAACCGTCTTCTAACCCGAGCTCGTACTCTACCGGGTTCCGCAGATAGCAGATGATCGACTCACTCAGCTCTGCCAGCGCGTCCCTCCTCAGGACGCACAAGCCTGCCCGCCTGCTCGGTGCAGCCGTCTGTATGTTGCGGCGAGGGGTCGCCTGATTCGTCAGATGAGATACGTCGACGTTGTGACCAGCCATTATATTCTGGAGCGCCACCGCGGGGTCTTGCTCCTCTCCTCCGTGTCGAGCCACCAGGTCGTCGACCATTTCATCGAGGGTCATGGAGCGCTCGGCGGGCGCGGCGGGCGCGGGAGGTGCGGGAGGTGCGGGAGGTGCGGGTTGTGGTATGTCGGGCGCCGATATGTGGGCGTGCGCCACCATAGTCTCCAGGGCGTAAATGACATCCATGGTCCCGACCAACTCCCTCGGCGCCTCCCGCGGCACCTCCCGCGGCGAGGGGTCGTAGTAGAGCGCGTCGATCATGCACCCGTTGTAGTCGGCGTCACTCAGCAAGCTCACGGGGTCCGCGGCGAACACCTCCCACTGCGGCACCCGCGCCATGTTGCGGACCATCGAGTGTAACAGGTCGTGGTTGTAGATGAAGCCGTATAGCTCCCAACGTATTTTGTCTATGCAGTAACATTCGTCCCAATCCTCGGTTCCAAACATGCGGTCGACGCGCTCCATGACCTCCCCCGGTGTGCCGGGAAAGTCTTGGAATAAAGACGGCAGCCGGCGGACGCCCGAGAAGTAGTGGCGACGCCACATGAAGCGCTCCTGCAGCACGGTGGTCATGGGGAGCTCAAAGTGACTCACGGGTAGGTTATGGAAGATGCGCAGGTAGATATTAAACTCGACGCCGTCCAGGAACGTGAGGTTGTGCTTGATGAAGCGTAAGAGATGTCCCCAGACACTGTCGAACCTTGTTACCCCGCCGCTCAGTGGGTTGGAGATGACATCGGGGCGTATTATGACGTCGTTGATCCTTTCTCCGAGATCGACGCTACTCAACAATCTCGACACGTCCCTTTCTACGTACAACCTCGCAACCTCCTCTGGGAGCATAGACGGTGAAAAGAAGAAAGCGTTCATGGTGCTGAGGAGAGTGCGTCTGCGACTAGACAATGATCGTCCCTACTGCGTTCGAGCGGAGGTGTTGATCAAAACCCCGGGTGCCCGGCGACGCCCCCTGAACAGCGATACATTGTCTCCGGCGGGAGCCGGAGACGCGGCGCGCTCAGTGGTTGGGTGCGGGGCGGCGGGCGGCGACGATAACGCGGTGGAGGCGAGATTGTAAGATCTCGCGCCCCGGCGGCGGCGATCTCTGGTACTCGTGGGCGAGCAGCGAGTATTCGTCGTCCTCCGCGGCGGCGGCGGTGGCGGCGGCGACGGCGGTGAGCACCTTGCGGGCTAGGCGAGCGAGTCGGCGTGAGACGCGATCCATTGTGGGGTGTGTTGTCTATGAGGTGTGGCGTGAGCGCGCGCATGCAGGTGTTAGATCAAAACGTCTCCTCGCGGGCGTGGTCCATGAGATAAATGGTGTCTCGAAGAATTGCTAAAGCACTGGCCGCGCCGATCCACGGCGCGGCGTGGGCGGTGCGCCTTCCGTGGAAGGGGGCGGCGGTGGTGGCGGCGGCCCCGCTGAAGACGGCGGCGTGGATCGTGCGGACGCCGCTGTCCAACGCAGCCTTCCTGGTGGCGGCGCCTCTCCACGGCGCCGCCACCCTCGTCTCGAGCCCGCTTAACGGCGCGGCGCACCTCGTGGCGAAACCGTTTCGAGGCGTCGGGTGGGCCGTGACCGCGCCCATCGAGTGGCTGGCGCGCGCCGTCGAGAACACCGCCGCCGCCGTCGAGGAGATCGCCGGCTAAGGTCTCGCAGAGAACCTCCGAGTATCCTCGGAGGTAAGAGAGCGCACGCGCCGTCGAGGATATCGCCGGCTGAGGACTCGCGTCTCGCAGAGAACCTCCGAGTATCCTCGGAGGTCAGAGAGCGCACGCACCCTCAGATGGCGTAGGGGAAGCTGGCGGCGAGCGTCAGGCCCGTCACGATGCCGAAGATGCAGAACACCGAGCCCAGTGCAGCGGCGCGCGGCGCCAGCGCGGGCGGCACGGCGCGCTCCAGCGAGCGGTACGCTTCGATGAGAAGCACCGCGCCCACCACGAAGCACACGAGGAACAGCGAGAGGCACAGGGCGTCGTCGGTGAAGAGGACGCGCGACCAGCGCCGCGTCACGCGCGCGCCGGCGGGAGCGTAGTCGGATACCGCCGCCAGCAGGAGCATGGCGATGAGGCGCACCGCCGCCACCACAGACCCCGTCCGGCGCCCGATGCGGCAGCTCGCGCACGCCAGCATGGTCCCGAGCATCGCGCCGCCGTTGGACACGACGAACGTGGTCAGTGTGGCGAACGTCGACGGGTCCATAGAGGCGGGGCGCAGCTCGAGCAGGACGGAGGGGTACACCGCCCACGAGCCGGCCTGTAGGAGGACCATGGAGAGCAGCGACGGCCAGCCGGTTCTCAGGACGCAGCGGGTCGCGTCGAGTCCGCTGCGGGGAGCGGACTCGACGTGCGACACAGAGCAGACTTCTTTCTCTTCACCGTCGTCGAAAACTAACACGAGTAGCGGCGGCGACGGCGGCGGCGGAGCTTGGGGCGGCGAGAGATGCGCCTGCGAGTACCGGAGCGCGGCGTAGGCCACGACGAACTCGAGCATCGCGGCGGCGTAGCAGACGGAGAACCGCGACGCCGGCGCCGCGAACATCACCAGCAGCGCCTGCGTGCACGACGCGGTGAGCGAGCCGAGGAGGAGGTACAGGACGCCGTCCCGAAACATCGCGGTGCCGGTCAGCGCGTACGCAAAGCTCTGGAAGGGCGCGATGAGGACGCTCTGGAGGACGCCGACGGCGACCGCGAGCCAGAAGGCGACGCGCGGCGCCGCGAAGAGGGGCGGCGCGGCGGCGGCGGCGAGCGCCATGACTATGGGGAAGAACGCCGTAAACGCCAGGGAGAGCCGCGCTTCTCGGAGGTCGACGCCGCTGCGCTTGGTGGCGCCGAGGAGGACGATGCACGCGGTGGTGGGTAACACGACGGCGGCAGACACGAGCGGCATGGCGAGGGCGTTGGCGAGGGCGCTCTCGAAGCGGACCGCGGGCAGCCCCGCGAGCTCGCCGGCGGCGAGGAGCGCGGTGGTCTGCGGGGCGACGGTGGCCGCCCCGAAGCACGCGCAGAGGATCCGCGCGCGTCTAAACGTTGACATTTTCTCCGGTCCGCGCATCATCTCGTCGCGACATTTCCACGGAGATCTCCATCTCACCGTCGTTCCTCGTGACGCGGGGTTCCGCCATTACCGTCGGTATCAGGGCCGTCACACAAAAGGAGATCGACAGTAGCGCCAGACCACTCGAGACGAACATGTGGTCGTTTGTGGGAACGGTGTAGTACAGGGATATATACTGTCCCAGTAACATCAAAACGTGGCCGTAAATCTGGTACATTGGTGTGATTTGTGAGCCGTCCGCGTTCTTCAACAAGCGCGTAAAGTTCCTGATGGGCGAACATAGTATGACCTGTACCGCGGTGAAGACCAGCGCCAGGAAGAGGTCGGGGGTGGGGGACGTCGCCACCCCGAAGTACAATATGATTCCTGAATGCAGCAGCGAGGTGAGAACGAAACACTCGAGCAGGTCATCGAGGGTCTGAGATGTGTGTACTGAGGCCCAACAGAAGGCGTGCACTTCGCTGAACACGGCGGTGATCGCCATCGCGATCATGAAGTGCGTGGTTTCCTTGAGGTCGACGAGTCCGAAGATCAGCGTAGCCATCGGGAGCGGCGAGAGCATACCGAGGGAGAACGCGATCACAGGCGGTGGTGGGAAGTTACTCAACCACTCGGGCACTTGCGTAGGGACCAGGTTGCGCAGACAGGCGACACATGAGGCGGCCATGTTAGTATCCGTGTACACGATGCCCCCGATCCTGGGTGGAGGTGCGCGAGTCGTTTCAATTCCGATCGGGGGTTCTCTATCCGACGGCGCCTACACGTTGAAGGGCGCGGGCATGGCGGCGGGTGGCGAGACCCAGTACGTGGACCAAGTCACGCCCGGCGTCGCCATCACCACGCGGGGCCACGCGCTGTCGGGGTTCTTGTCCTCCTCCTCCCGCATCTCCTGCGTCTCGCGCAGCGCGAGCGCCGCGGCAATGATCACCGCGAGCGAGGCGCCGCACGCGGCGGGGATGGCGGCGTCCCCTAGGTGGGGCAGGACGGTGATGTGCGCGGCGAACATCACGCAACCCCCTGCAAACTGGAGGAGCGCGGTGCCGTAGAACGAGTGCACGATGCGCAACAGGGACGCGTGGTTCTTGATGGGCGCGATCAGCACGCACTGGACCGAGGCGACGACGAACAACGCGTAGATCGATAGAGGCCCCTCGATCGCGTACCAACACACGGCGCCGCACTGCATCGCCCCCAGCAGCAGGACGAAGAGGTTCAACGTCCCGGCAGAGGGGTCGGGCCCCCACATCAACACCGATACGGCGACGATAAACTCGTAGAAGAGGTAGATGAAGGCCTCCCAGACCACAGCGAGCTGTAGCGGGGCGATCGGGTACAGGGCGGTCAGTGTGGAGAAGGGCAGCGCGCACAGCATGCCGAGGATGATCGAGATCGCGCGGCGCGGAATTGCGTCGGAGTCTGCCATCGCGAACGAGTGGTATGCTCGGTATCCTCCCCGCCCTACTGGGATTTGTCTCAATATTTCCTCGCGTCCCGGGGAAAACAATGCTCATAATAGCTCGACTAAAGACGATGTGGTTCTTGTTACGGATGCTGATTGCCGCCAGTCGGCTCACCGCGCGCTACCTCTACGGCGTCTAATAGGCGGCGGTGACGGCGGTGATCCCCCTTGTTCTGGACGCCGAGTTAAAAGATTCCATGTCGCGCGACGGCGACATTCCCGACGCGGTCTCGTCCGCGCACAGGCCCGTCATCGACGAGCGCGCGTCCACCCTCCTCGGAGGCACGGTGCGCACCACCGACGGCAGCGAGTTCCGCATCGACTACGTGTACCCCTCGCGCGGCGCCAGCGGCAACGTGGTCGGCGCGGACCGCTCCGAGGGCGCCGAACGGGTCATGAAGCTGCGCGCCGCCCACGAGAAGCGCGCCAACGGCTTGGAGGTGCGCCTCGTCGAGCGGTTGAACCCAGCGGCTAACATCGTGTACCCCGTGGACGCGGTGCGGGTGCCCGGCACCGCGCTGACCCTCGACGGATACGTGGTGGACTACGACCACAGCGTCAAGGGCGACGACGTGGTCCACAAGCTACCGCTGCACGCGATGCGGCCCGAGTTCATCTCCGAGCTCGTGTCCGCGTACCGCACGTTTCTCGCCACGCTGATCAGGCGCTACAACCTGGTGCCCGTGTACGCGGCCTTCACGCCGCTGCCGCGCACGTTCGCGACGGCGGCCGCGGAACCCTTCTTGCAGTTGTTCAACAACCTCTACTACGACGGCAGGCGCCGCGCCGTCATGGTGCGCAGCGCGGGCGGGCTCTTCGAGCTGCCCCCGTACTACGCAGAGCTCTTCATGCAGAAGCTCGACCCCATGACGGGCGACTTCGAGGCGTACGTCACGCTCCTGCGCCGCGAGCTCGCCGAGCAGGACGACTTTCCATGAACTACCGACGGTGTGATCCCATGTACCCCCGGCTCTCGCCGGGGGTTGTCGAATCTCAGTGGTTACAGGCAGTAGGGGAGGAGCCCAGCCGTGAGGAGTCCCACGACTTCCCCGACGATGACATAATCGGACACGATGAGCTTGGCGCGATCCGCCAGCTCGGGGCTCACGGCGCGTATCACGGCCTTGGACGCCGCGGTGCGAAAGACGCCGATGATACACAGCAGCAAGAACGTGTCGCCGAGGAACAAGGCGTCGTGGTTCAACATCACGGGCACCCGCCTTCGCGCCGGAGCGTTGTCGGGCGCGAAGTTGTTAATCATCACAAGACCCCATATCGTGAGATAGAGTGCGAGCGACGACACCATGACGAACCAGCGGTTAAACGTGGGCAACACCGCGTTCAACAACATACTAATCCCCGCGCTCAGGACGGCGGCGACGCGAGGCACCACAAAGACCGCCAAGTTGAAATAGAGGATGCTATCCATGGTAACGGGCTTCATTCCCACGAGCAGGGCGGGGTTCGCACCGATGTCCGCGAAGATGGCGAACATGAACCCTAATATCGACGGCCAACCCCTTTGAAGCACGGTGAAGAAGTATTTATCGCGGACGGTCTCTCGGTCCGGCGCCACGAGCCGGCGGTACTCGGAGGGTCTGTAGATGCCGTCCTTGTCGTCGTTGTGGCACGCGACGGCGATCTTTTCCACGTCTAAGAGCAAGTCTACGCCCTTGATCTCCGACTCCATATCCCGGAGCGGATACTGGAAGATGAATAATGAAAAGTGGGCGATGCAAAGCACAAAGGCGGCGACACTGTTGGTGAGGTACGTGCGGTTAAGCTCATTGATGAGAGCTGCCGACGCCTGCATACAGACCGCGATGAGTTGGCCGATTTCGATGTAAGGTAGTGGTCTCTTGAATTCCGCCCGCTCGGTAAGCGACTTTGTGTAGCTCTTCAATGGGGCGATGAGGATGCACTGCAGCGCCCCGACGAGCGCGCCGACGGCGAGCATGTAACCTTCCCTCTTGACGATGATCGGGTCGTAGAATAACAGCAAGAACATGAGGACCAACGGTGGCGCTAGGGCGACGAAGGAGGATAGGTACGCCATGTGGAAGGAGGTGCCCCGCGCATCGAAGACCCCCACAAACATCCCGGATAAGAGGACGTAGAACATCAGGATCGTGGGGACCAGCATCGGTCCAAAGGGCACAGGACCGAAGCGCTTCGTCGCAGACTCGAGGACGTCGATGTACCCAATGAGGAACGTCGACTGCGGCAGTATGGTGGTTGCTCCTAAGACGATCGCGATGAAACCACGGAGCCAGGGGCCGAGGCTCCCAGGGAGCGCACAACACGCGGAGCGCGTGGGGCTTGATTCGCTGTGTAGTCTTTGGTACATGTTGAGTACTAAGAAATAACACCTATGCTATTTTTAAAACGCCGCGAGCTGGGGAGGCCTTCAAAAACCGCGGGGGGTCGACGCTGGACAAGAGTTCCGACAGCCGTTCGGTGAGGGCCGGATTTGGGGCGTCGACCTCCACAGAACAAGAGTTGAGGGCGCGTCGCGACGCCCTGTCTGTAGCGTCGAACCCAGAACAAGAGTTGAGGGCGCGTCGCGACGCCCTGTCTGTAGCGTCGAACCCCCGCAGAACAAGAGTTGAGGGCACGACGCCCTCTCCACCTCACGATCTGGAATAAAAGACCATGACGAAACACCCCCCACACTCCCTTGTGGGCCGATGCATCCGGACCACCGGCGGCGACTTTGTCTGCTCCGACGCGTCGGACATGAGCGCGGACGAAGCGCTCATGTTGGTGGACGACGGTAGCGTGAACATCATGCGCCTCCACAAGCGCTCCGATGCCCCCTCAAAGACCATGGATAGAGAGATGCGGGTGCTGGCGCGCCTGCGTCCCAACGCCAAGCCCGACCTCACCGAGGTGGTCGAGATGGTCGGCGCGGACGGCGTCGCGGCCGACATGGAGGGCTACGTGTGTCGCTCTATCCGCGGCACGCCGGTGACGATGCTGCCCCACGACATCTTGGCGGACCCCACGCACCGCGCCGCCATATCGGCGGGCTTCCGGGCCATCATAGCGGCGCTGCTCTCCGAAGACGTGGTGCCCCACTTCGTCGCCGACTCCCCCGTCGACGTGCGGACCGACGGCGCGCCCGGGCTGATGGAGGTGATGCAGTTTCTGAGCAACGTGGTCTACGAGCCCTCCACACGCATCACGACGCTCGTGGGCTTCTGCGCCACCTCGGACGGCGTGGGCGTCGACAAGCTGACCAACGCGGAGCGCAGCGGCCTCCTCAACGAGGCCGTGGAGGACCTCGACGAGTTTCTGTACACGCTCGTGTCTCGAGACGACTTGAGTGGAAATGTAAAACCCTTCGTCTCTTCTACTCCCCCGTCCACAACATGATCGACAACGGCCGCCCGAAGCCCCGCGTCGACGTCGACGTTAGTGGGTGCGCGCGCCAGATGGTCGGTATGATGGTGTCCACCCAGTCGGGTCGGACCTTTCGTTGCGACCGTGTGGCCTCGAACACGACGCCGGGGCGCGTGATCGCCTTCGACGACCGTGAGGGGCGCGTGCTGAAGCTCCGCCCCGCCGAGGATACGGGCGATGTGGACAGGCACGCGCGACTCACACTAATCATGCGCCCCGACGCCCACATCGACTTTCCGGCGCGCTCCGTGGAGTTGCCGAGCACCACGCTGTCGTTGGACGGCCTCATCACCGACTTTGCCAAGGAGTACCGCGAGGGCGACGTCCTCTCCCACGTCGCCCTCGGGCTGGTGTCCGCGGTGTACGTGGAGAGCGTCACGCGCGCCTTCCGCAAGTTCCTCGTCCACCTCATCGAGGAGCGCCGGCTCTTCCCGACGTACGGTAACTTCTCGCCCATTCCCGACCTGTGCGCGGACTCTGACGAGCCGCGCAGCCCCGCCATGGACGAGTTCCTGCGCTTCTTCAACAACCTGATCTACAACCCGGTCTCCAAGTCCATCACGGTCAACTCCGTGGGCGGGCTCACGGAGCTGCCCGCGTCCGGCGTGGGACTGGCGCTGCAAAAGGTGCCCCACATGGAGCGAGAGATGCGCGAGTACCTGTACTGTCGGCGTCGGCGCGCCATGGAGGCCGACGCGAGCGTGGCGGACATCCCCGCGACCGTGCCCTGGAGCAGAGCGCCCCGACCCTTCCCCTGAAACGATCTCGAGTATCTCCGACGATAGTCGGAGATTCCCGTCCGCGGCGCCCTCTATGCGCCGCGGGGCCGCCTCGCGCCTCTCTGGACGCCCGGGGACCGCCTCACGCCTCTCTGGGCGCCGGGGGACCGCCTCACACCCCTCTGGACGCCCGGAGACCGCCTCACACCCCTCTGGACGCCCGGAGACCGCCTCACGCCTCTCTGGACGCCGGGGACCCGCCTCGCGCCCCTCTGGATGCCGGGGGCCCGCTTCGCGCCCCTCTGGGCGCCAGGGGGCCGCCTCGCGTCGAGCGTATCGCGGATGATGCTCTGCGTGTAGCGCACAATGTCTTCGACGAGCGCCTCCACGCGCTCGCGGTAAAAGTCGACGGCGTCGTCGGGCACCTCCAGGAGGCCGCCGACGCTGTACGTCGACACCTCGCCGGTCCGTCGGTCAAAGTGGAGGTTCTTGTAGAATCGTAGAAACTCTACGCTCTCGGAAGCGGCGGTCGGCGAGCCCCCCTCCGCCTCTGAGAGCGGGGCGTGGTTGACGAAGACGGGGAAGGCGCGCCGCCGCGTCAGGAGGTCCAGCAGAAACTCGCGCACGCCCGCCTCGATCGCGGGCACGTCGGCGCCGCTCAGCCCGCCCCGCAGGACCTGGGAGCGCAGGCCGGGCGTGTCGCGTCTCCACTGCATCTGGTATCCGACGAGCTGCACCGGCTCCTCCCCGGGCGCGCCCAGCAGCGACACGGGCGTCTCCACGAAGGTGGGGTGCAGCTCGGGGAACAGCCGCTGCGCCGAGTGGAACTCGCGCTCCGTCTCGGCGCGGGCGCGCTCGTCGCGTAGCCTGTACACGAGGCCGCGCCGCTCGTCAAAGCCCGTCAGGAGGCCCGGCGTGGTATAGGACATGGCCACTTCGTCGAACGTAAAGTCCCTCTCGGTGGTTCCCTTGAGCCGTGGCGCGCGGGCCGCGATCAGCTCCGTGCGCTGCGCGCCGCAGACCTCCTTGCTCGGGCGCGGCGCCCCGCAGACCTCGTCGCTCTGGTGCGTCGCGTCGGCGCGCCTCTTGCGCGGACTCAGCAGGCTGCAAGTAGCTTCGTGGGGTGCCGTGGTTGTCATGCTTTTCCCTAGCCGAGTTGGTGGTTCCGAATCCGAAAATGAACCCACATCACCCTGCTTTGCGATACCAAATATCATGAAGGGTCAAACTCTTGTTTCAATGGAGTCTGAGCAACGCATCGCTGACGACGCGGAACAGCACGGTGACGCCGCGGAACAGCACAGTGTCTCGGCGGAACAGCACAGTGTCTCGGCGGAACAGCACAGCGTCTCGGAGGAACAGCACAGTGTCTCGGTGGAACAGCACAGCGTCTCGGCGGAACAGCACAGTGTCTCGGCGGAACAGCACGGCGACGCGGCGGAACCGCACGGCGACGCGGTGGACTCGCGCAGCGCCGACACCGAAGCAGACGCGGAACACCCCCCACGCAACATGCCGCCGCGTGTCCGGCGAAAGTACTCGACTCGTAGGAAGAAATCGGCGACCGCGAAGCCCTCCTGCAGGCGCTCTCTGATGGCGAACTTCCGCGCCCCCGACATGGACGTCGACTCGCAAAGCGAGTCGGCCCCGCCACGGACGCGGTTGAGGACGCGAACCGCGTCGTCCGTGCCACCGTATACGCCTCCGCCCCCGCCACCGTCGTGCTCGTCGAGGTGCGACGAGCCGTCGACGGACCCGTTCTCGATATTCGAGGCCTCGATAAACGCGATGATCGAGGAGGAGATCCGTCTACCGTACCGCTCGTCGGTGGTTCGCCCGCCGCGCCCCACGCCGCGCCCCACGCCGAGCTCCCCGATCAATGGTGAGGCCGCGCCGCCGCCGCCGCCAACGCCGCCGCCGCCCCCGACGCCACCGACGACGCCGACGCCGCCCAACACGTGGCGACAGTGGGACGGGTTGACGCTGGGCGTGTTCCAGTCGTTGATGTGCCGCGAGATTTTCGGGGTGCGCGGCGAGATCTTCACGCCGACCGCGATGCTCGCCAAGTGGTCGAACAGTGTCATGATGCTCGACGAGGCGCGCGGGCTGATCGGCAAGTTCACGACCCGGCTGGAGGACCACTACCGCGAGTTTACGGGGTTGGCGCTGCTGCACCCCGATGTGCCGTTTGTGCACTTTCTCCCGATGGTCCTGGACAATACGACGGTGTACGGCTTCGGGCGCTCGCCGGGCTACGGCTTTCTGCTGTCCCAGATCAATGATTTCTCCACGTTCCCGGAGATCGGGATCGTGGACCGCGGCACCATCCTGGTCCGCATGTCCGCCCTGCTCGACAAGATTGTGCAGCAGTACTTTGCCGTCGCGCCGAAGAGCGCGCGCTCCTTCCTCGACAACTGCATCTACTACAAGACCACCGGGACCGTCGAGCTGCTCAGCCTGGAAAGCTTCCACTCCGGCCCGGCCGACGTCGACTACGAGACCCGACAGCGATGGTTCCGCCACATCATGAACGGGGTCGCGAGGATAATCCACGCTCTGCCGGAGGGCGCCCCCATCCCCTTTGTGTAACGCGGCGATCGACCGCGCACGTCCAATTGACTCATCCACCGCGGCCGTCCTCGGTGAGGATAAAACGCTCCCACCATGCCGAAGAGTAGCAAGCCCGCGTCGGCCGGCGCGTCACCCCTCTTAAAGTTCGTCACCGTCACGCCCCGGGCCGGCGCGAAGCACAGCGCGGCGTCGTGCGCCACCGCCCGCTGCGAGAAGATCACCTGGGGCGCGGACGGGTACCCCCGGCGGTGCGAGCGGATCGTCAAGTCGCTCAGCCCCCGCGCGCGCGCCTTCTGCTCTACCCACGCGCCCGCCGCGCGCATCAAGACCCAGATGCTGCCCGCCTGGTGGGGGCGGCGTCGGCCGCCGCCGAACCCCGTCCACACCGACTGCGTGGCGAGCCTGCGCGGGCAGTACGCGCCCGTCGTGCGCGCCACCAAGTACGAGGGCCATCCCCACCACCTGCTGCTCTCGGCGGAGGGGACCGCGCTCCAGTCCTTCGTGTTCGACAAGAAGCGCTCCCTGGTGACCTCGGTGCTCGAGGCCGACGGCTCGACCCGGGACCTGACTTGGGACGAACTGATGCTCTGCCGCGACCTGGGGATCGACGCCGTCGACCCGTTCGACTGGGCCACCATCCGCCCGCCCCATGAGCCGGCGCCTGTGGACGATGAGTAGGCGGCGGTGCCGCGACGCAACCACCGGGGCCACCCGGTGGTAACCTGTCGTGTGTGCCGCTCAATCGCCGGCGGTCACTGTAGCGTGCGCCGCGCAATCGCCGGCGGTCGCTGTAGCGTGCGCCGCGCAATCGCCGGCGGTCGCTGTAGCGTGCGCCGCGCAATCGCCGGCGGCCACTGTAGCGCGCCACCGAGCTATTGATTACTACCAGCGCACGCCCCCTGCATTCCTTTCATAGAAAACATAATGTCTACCCAAGACTCGCCCGCGCAGCCCTCCGCCGACGCCACCGCGCAGCAAGAGCGGCCCGAGCCCATGGATGTGGACGAGGCGGTGGAGGCGCCCGTGCAGCCACCCCCGCGCGACTACGACGACGACGAGCCGTGGACCGAACCCTGGCCGAAGGAGACGGTCACGTACCGACACACGTGGATAGCGCTGCCACAGCGTTCGCCCCGACAGCCGCGCAACTGTTGAGAGGCGCGCTGCTGAGCCGCGCAGCCGCTGAGCCGGGGGACGCGACGCCGCACTCTCGCGCGGGAAAAGCAATGCTCGCGGAGAAACAGTTCTTCGAGGATATTCGGGTGCCCCACGGCAGCGAGTCGTCTGTCTCGAGAGTCGGTACGGACCCCGCGCGTTTCGTGGACGACCCCTGGAACGGCGCCACGCCCCCCTCCCTGAATCTCCAAGAGAAGTACAGCCTCACGCCGCCCACCTCGCAGCGCCGCTGCGGCATGTGCTGGGCCATCTCCATCGCGTCCATCGTCGACGACACCGCGGTCATCTCGGGCGGGTTCCGCCGGCGGCCGGGGGTCTCGCCCACCGTGCTCATGACCATGTTCCCCCAGTTCGGGTGCTTCGGGGGCAACATCATCGAGGCCACCGACGCCATCCTCCGGCTGGGCTACGTGGTCGGCGGCTGCTCGGGGAAAGATTACGTCGCCAACAACACGCTGGGGTGGTGCTGGGAGAACAAGGACTGCGGCGACGTGAACCGCGTCTCGGGCGCACCGCTCAACGCGATCGTCCCCCCGGAACTGCGCTGCCGCGGGGGCGCGCCGGTGTGCGTGGCCAGCGCGCTGTTCACCGGCTTCGACACCGACGTGGCGCGGAACACGCAGGTCATCAAGCGCGTGCTCGCCACCGTCGGCCCCATGGTGGCCAACGTCGTCGTGTACAAGAACTTCTACTACAAGGGCGGGCACTTTGCGCGCATGGGCAGCGGCATCTACCTGGACTCGGTCGACTACGAGTACTTTGACATGCGCGGCTCCGCGCGCGCCGTCTCGCGCGGCGCCGCGAGCACCGTCGCGCGCGGCCGCAAGCCGACCAGCGACGACAACGTGGCGGGCACCCACTCGCTCACGCTGGTCGGCTACGGCGTGGAGCGCAACGCGATCTCGCCCGACGGCCGCGTGTTCGACGAGCTCCCGTATTGGATCGTGCGCAACTCTTGGGGGCGGCAGTGGGGCGACGGCGGGCTCGCGAAGGTGGCCGCGTTCCCGTACAACCGGCGCGGCTGCGTGATCGGCTGCGGCGTCAAGTCCCTTTCGGGGCGGGACGTCGAGCTGATGGGCGGCGTCCTGGCCGTGCGCCTGGCTCCCGACGCGCTCTGGCGCTTCGAGTCGAGCGAGCGCCGCAACTACACGGTGCGCCTGCTGCCCAACCCCTCCACCGGCTCGACCGTGTACGGGGCCCACGAGCGCATGCTCACCCGCACCACTGCGGCGCTCATCGGCCCGACGACGCAGCGCCGCCGCCGCTCCGCCGCGGACTACACGATCGAGGCGACGGACGACGCCCCGGCCCCGACGCGCGCCCCGGCCCCGACGCGCGCCCCGACGCAGGCCCCGGCGCCGCGCGAGCCCCGGTCCACGGCCAACACGCTGTTGCTGATCCTGATGGCCGTCGCCGCCACCACGGCAGCCACGCTGGTCATCACCCACGCGCGGCGCGCGGGCCGTCGCGGGGGCGCCGGTCTTCCGAGCAAGTGAGGCGCGCGCGCGGTAGGTCCCCGGCGCCCGACACATCCTCCGAGGATACTCGGAGGAAATTAAGTCGGATGCGCCGTGGACGAGTCTCGATGGGCGCCGGCCCGCTCCGGGTTTACGCGGAGGAACCGTCGCGCCGTTGACGCCCTTCCGCGGCGCGGCGAGACACGTACTGGGCGTACGTCTTCTTCCACTCCCGTAGAGCCCGCTCGTTCTCTACGCGCTCTGCGAGGTACACGTGCAGGAAGGCCGCGTTGTTGGGCGTCAGAAACTTGTCGCAGCGCCGGATGCGCGCCATGTGGAACCCGATCTTCTTGACGTTCAACAGCGCGGCCCACTCCCGGCGCTCCTCCTCGGAGACCGCCAACTGGTCGATGAGCGGCAGCGTCACTCTAGTGAACCAGCTGGGGTCCACGGTGACGATGTTGAACGGGTGACTCTGGGGCGGCGGTGGAGACGACATAGTGTGGTGGTGTTTTCTTGTTCAGGGGAGGGAGGATGTGGAACCACCGGGGCGACCCGGTGGTAATGGGGGACGACGGCGGCCGTGCGGGGGCACGCCGTGATCAGCTACGTAATCCGCCGTCGGCTGCCTCGGCCGTCGCGTCGGGGTCTCTTCGTCTCTTGTGGCTGTCGCTCTGCGGCGACGTCCCGGTCGTGTGATCGCGCTTCTGCGCCAGGGGCGGCGGCGGCGTCGCTGCGCCCGCCGTAGCCCCCTCGTCGACGACGCCGAACTCTATTTCGAACTCGTCGTCGTCGACGAGCGGCAAGCTCGCGGCGTCCGCCAGCGCGGACATCTCCGCTTCCAATTCGGGACAGTGGTAATCGTCTTCGGGCTTCGGCGCGATGGCCTCGAGCCGCGCGTACTCGTCGACGGCGCCGTGGTCCACGCGGACGTGGCCGACGGAGATGCGCTTCAACAGACGCAGCCCCTCGGGACTGCGCGCGCGGCTCAGCGCCACGTAGAGCTGCGCCGGCGCAAAGATGCCCGACGGGTCCACCACGACCTTGTTGAGCGAGAGGCCTTGGCTCTTGTGGATGGTGATCGCCCAGCCGTAGACCAGCGGGAACCCGCGCAGCTCCCCGGCCACTCTCCACGAGTTGTTTTCGGAGTAGTACAGCCGCACGGGCGTCACGCACACCACGGAGTTTTTGCGGTCGAGGCGGACGAAAATCTGCGTCTCGAGGCGCTTCTCGTTGAGCAGGCTCGGCTGGTTGCGCGCGACGCGCTCGACGACGCCAATGTCCCCGTTGGCGTATTCCATGGCGGGCACGTCGTTCTTGGTGAACATGACCACGACCCCGGGGCAGATGCGGACCCCCGACGGCAGCGCCGCCTCGGCGTCCGCCCTGGAGATCTTCGCGACCACGGCCTTGGGAGCGGCGGGGGAGGGCGGCGACGCCACCGACCGGGTCACGTAGATGGCGTCGCGCTGCTCCTCGTTCATGTCCTCGAGCAGCGCGGACATGAATCCCTCGTTCATCTCGTTGACGGCGCGGTTCGTGGCCATGAGATGCGGCACCGCGGCGTTGCGCCACGACTCGCGGTACTCGGCGGGGCTCAGGAGGTGGTTGTCGTTAAAGTACTTGATGGCGTTGGAGTACCCCTCGCGCACCCGGTTGAGCTGCTCGACGAACGCGGTGTCGTGCTGCCGGTGGTTCTCGGTGAGCACGACCATGGACACGCCGCGCCTCCACAGCGGCGACTCGAAGACGGGGCGCGCGTCCTGGCCCACCGGCGCCAGCTGCATCAGGTCGCCGACGAACAGCATGTGGCACCGCCCGAACGGCTCGGACGACTCGGTCCACTGCGCCAGCCGGTCCGAGATGGTCGCCAGCAGATCCGCCGACACCATGGAGATTTCGTCCACGATCACCAGCTGCAGCTGGCGGCCGGGCGGCGGCGGGACGAGCGCCCGCGAAGAGGGGCGGAACACGCTGTAGATCGTGGCGCCGCCGACGTTGAGCGCCGCCACGCCCTGGTGCGCGACGACGAGCGCGGAGATGTTGAGGCGGTGGCACACGGCCACGACGGCGCGCAGCACGAAGCTCTTGCCGGAGCCCGCGCCGCCCGTGAGGAACGTCGAGCAGCGCGTCTCCTGCGACGCCCGATGCTTCCCCACCCGGGACACGATCAGCGTCTTTCTGATCACGCCCTCCACCGCGCGCGCCTGCGACTCGCTGAGGGGCATGTTGTCGCGCGTGCGGACCATGTTCATGGCGTCGCGGAGACGGTGGAGGTCCACGGCGTCGAACCCCTTCTCCGCGACCATCCAAAGGTCCTCCTGCGCGACCGGCGGCACTGCTGCGCGTCCCGAGGGGCGCTCGAGTTCGACTATGTTCTCCATGTTTTCACGGAGAAGGTGGACGGCTGTCCTGGTCGGAGCGGCGCTGCTCTTCAGCGCTCCTCAAAATCGCCGCTCTCGCGCGGCCGGCGCTCACCGCGGCAGCCTGGCGAGCCGCACCAGCTCGGTGAGCGCACGCGGGTCCGCCCTGACGTGCGAGCGGGTGAGGGGCAGCACCAGACACAGCCCCTCGGGGCGCAGCGCGCGGCTGAGCGCGGTGTACGCGACGCCCGCCGAGAAGATGCCGTCGGGGTTCACCACGACGCGCGGCATGTACCGCGACGCCGCCTTGTGGATCGTGGTCGCCCAGCCGTAGCGCAACGGGAACCCCTTGTAGGCGCCGTACGTGCGGATCCCGTTGACGATCGTGTGGAACGGCACCGTCGTGGAGCGCACGGGCACCACCGCGCCGGTGCGGTCCAGCTCGACCATGGGCACGTCTTCCGTCTCGTCAAAGTGGCGGAACCGCCGCACGTCCTGCACCATGCCCGTGTCCCCGTTGCGAAAATCGTCGCCGCACGTGTCGTCCGCGGTGATCAGCACCCGCACGCCGCGCCCCAGGCGGATCTCCTTGGGGATCCGGGACTCTGCGTTCTCGCGCGCCCCGCTGTACAGCGGGGGCTCGGATAGCGCCACGTTGGAGCGCACCGCGACCAGCTCGGGCGGGGGGTCGACGCTGTGCAGCCGGATCTCGTTGAACCGGTCCACGCAGACGTTGGAGTGCGCCAGGAAGGGGGCGTCGCTCCAGTCGTTCTCAAAGTCCTCGCGGCCGACGATGAAGCTCTTGAAGTACGGCAGACAGGAGGGGTTCCCGCGGCGCAGCAGCTCGAGGTTGTCGAGGAACTCGGCCTGCGCGGCGTCGGCGCGCCGGTGGTCCTCGGGCACCTCCACGAGGCGCGCCGCCGCGATCCAGTCGCGCGCCTGGTACGCCGGCAGGGAGCACTCCCCGAACGGCGACGCGATGCCGAGAATGTCGCCGGCGAGCACGACGACGCAGCCGCCGAACGGCTCGGCGCGCCCCGTCCATTGGCGCAGGCAGTCGGCGATGTGGTCCATGTCGGTCTTGGAGAGGTTGAAGACGTCGTCGAGGAGCACGACGCGCGCGGTAAACTCTCCGGGCTGGTACAGCGCCAGGCCGGCGGGGCGCGACGCGAGCCGGAACGCCTTGTAAACCGTCGTGCCGTGCAGCTCTCGCGCCGCGATGCGCTTCTGCGCCGCGGCCAGCACCTCGATGTCGAGGACCTCGCACACCTCGCGGATGGCGCGGAGGAGGTGCGTCTTGCCGGAGCCGGCGCCCCCGCTGAGGAACACGACGTCGCCCGAGCCCTCGTCCGCGCGCCGCACCACGTCGGCCACGATGTCGGTCTGCGCCTCGCTGAGGAGGATGGGCGTGTCGCCGCGCTCCGACAGGTGCGCGATGGCCGTCTGCCGGCAGACGGCGTCCAGTTGGCCCGCGCTGGGGCGGCGCGGGCGGCTGGAGGAGCTCACGGGCGCGGCGCGGCGCGTGGGGCGCCGCGTTATGCCCAGGAAGGCGTTGAACCAGTTGGCGACCGTGGCGGCGGCGGATCCGGCCCGCGCCGCCTCGGGGCTCTCGGGACTCGAGGGGCCCTCTGCTGGCCTCTTGCGGGGGTTGATGTCTCTTCCGCGCATAGTAACTACTAAGCTTTTAACACGTTTTCATAGCCCCTCTGGCGCTGGCCGACGCCCTTAACGAGCGCGCCTAGGGGCGGCCCTCGTCGAGCGCGCTCGGAGGCGGCGGGGCGGTGCGGCGGGGGCGCGCGTCTTCGGCACGGGCGGTGC
>JAPYZJ010004068.1:0-25647 GCA_030522765.1 Ophioninae sp. B BG-2022a | reverse complement strand
CACATTATTTAAAGACCCTTAACGAAAACGAAAACTGCGTATTCTACCAATCACTGGGATAGTTTTTTTAAAACATCGATCTTTTATATTATGTTACTTGCTGCTATGGAACCCTTCATGGGCGAGTCCGACTCGCACTTGGCCGATTTTTTTTTACTGCGAGGGAATGAGACAGAAGCAAGCGATTTTCGATTTTGAGCTTCGAAACGAACGGATTTTCCGATAAAACATTCATGGCGACTGTTCCTCGTTGTTCTCGAGGGCCTAAAACTCTGTATTTGGACCTTAAATCCATGGATTAGGAGTTGAGCAGTTTTTATGTTTTTCTTCGTGTTTTTATATTTTATGGAATAATTATTGAGGTTTTTTATAATTTGTAATGGTGGCTCCTCCTATACGCCACGGAATGGTCACATGGGGTATAGTGGACCCCACGTCGAAAACTTGTTGCTATTTCCGTTCTGTTTGATTTATTAACGCAAATCTTACACGAGTATTCTATTTCATATGTTTTTCAAACAATACAATCGTTTTTTCTTTCGTTTTTTAATTTTAATATGGCGAACAAAACAATCAGAAAAAAAGAACAAGATATCCCAAGTTTCATTGAAAAATTCATATACATTTTGATTTTTACGATATGGCAAAAAAACCTACGTTATGGTACTCTTGAAATAGTATATTTTCAAGAAAAAAATATAATTTTCACAAACAGCACTATTTGGTACCTGCAAGACATCTGACGCCATTTTGACCATCGCCACTGATTAAATAGTGTTGGAGTAGGTTCAGACAATAACACGTGACAATACAAGTTCGATTCTCAATGCAAAATTTGCCTGGGGTACACTGGACCCCGGCTACGATTTAAATTGTCACAGAAAAAGAAAATTCTGGGAGACCGTTCATTTCCGAGGCAAAAGCGAAGTATCGGGACCTGCTTCGGCCTATTCTCGAGAACTTAAGACCCCGCGTTTGGGTCTTACATCCATGGATTCGGAGTAAAGTTGATCGGAAAGTTACGACTTTTCCGCATTCTCGTACTGGTTCATCTCTTCCCATTTATTTTGAACGTCGACGTAACGGTGAGCGTGTCGAGATGGAGGAGAGTTCCAAAAATGTGTGGGGTGACCGAGCAAACGAGGGCGATGCAGAGGACGAGGAAGGACGAGTGTCACCAAGGTACCAATTTGTTTCGCGATGTAACACGCTATAGAGATTATATCCGGAAGTTCCCATCGAATTTCAGCGCTCTTTCAAGCTGCGCACGAGAAAGGGGGAGCCACTTCCGGTTCGCATTTCGAAACGTGCAATCAAATTGTCAATTGGAACGAGGACTCCACGAGGACTCTACAGGGAACATTTCACGTCTTGGATTTAATCCCCTCCCCTCCAAACTTAAAGGCTCGAGGTCCATTTTTTTTTTTCGTTGCCAAGCGTTCATAACCTCTCTTTCTTTTTCGCTTTCCGGGCACTTTGAAACTGGCTCCATTCACGGATCCAAAGCCTAACCTTTTGCGAATGGCAGAACCTGCCATCGAAAAATCCGCGAAAGTCTTCTTTTCTTCACCATTCTACCTTTCCGTGCATTCGTCGTTGTCGACAATACTGCTACTGTGTAAAGAGGCGTGAAGCCCTTACAGACGTGACAATAGCCGAAACGTCCCCAACTCGAAAATAACGGCTTGTCTCCTGGATCTGTCACTTTCCAACTTCGGTTATAAGCAACAAAGAAATCAGAATTAAAAATTAAGTCTCCAAAAAATCGTGAAAATCCCAGTGTCCTGATGCCTCGAGAAAGTTCCGAAGAGGAAGAAGCGAAAATCCAACAAGATGGCGGCTCGTGTCACGCGTAGCTTTGCGGAGTACTATCGAAGTACGAAACGATTTTTTTTCGGGTTTAATAATAAAAAAACAAATATTAATAATAATATGTAATGATAATGAAAAGTAAATATAAATAATAATTAAACAAATCTTAATAATCTGGCGTTATGAAAACAAGGTAATATCTAATAATTATGAAAAATCCAAATGAACAATAATAAAATTCTTCATAATAATCTATCTTTTAATGAATAGATTATTATTACGAATTTTATTATTGTTCATTTTGATTTTCCATAATTATTATTTACTTATTTACTTAACGCCAGATTATTAAGATTTATTTGATTATTATTTATACTTACTTTTCATTATCATTACATATTATTGTTATTATTTGTTTCTTTTATTATTAAACACGAAAAAAAATCGTTTTGTACTTCGATAGTAATACTCCGCAAAGCTACGCGTATCAACATTAACCCAGCTGGTATTGCGATTTAACAACGTCCCTCAATTGTATTATTATCATTGTTTGCTGTTATTTATTAAAATAATGATAAGTAAATAACAATTTTGAAAAATCCAAATGAACAATAATAAAATTCATTATAATAATCTATCTTTTAATGAATATATTATTATTATGAATTTTATTATTGTTCATTTGGATTTTTCATAATTATTACTTACTTATCATTATTTTAATACGTAACAGCAAACAGCGATATGTAAGTAATAATTATGAAAAATCCAAATGAACAATAATAAAATTCATAATAGTAATCTATTTATTAAAAGATAGATTATTATTATGAATTTTATTATTGTTCATTTGGATTTTTCATAATTATTATTTACTTATCATTTTTTAAATAAATAACGACAAACAATGATAAAAACACAATTGAGGGACGTTGTTAAATCGCAATACCAGCTGGGTTAATGTTGATCGAAACGTTAATGTCCCATACGTGTATGACAATAGGGAAGAGCTCTAATTAGCGGCGTGCACTTACCGCGAATCGCATCGCGTGCGCGCCCGATTAATCATACCGATTCGTTGTGCATACACGCAGTCACGCGCCGCGATCAACGCGCGCACGGAATAGGGTGGTAATTACGATTTAGCCGAGTAATGCATGGCTTTTCCCTAGGGCGAGTTGGCTCGCTTATCGAGACAGCGGAAGCAGTATCGGGCTGCCGCTGTTCAGCAAAGAACTCGAGCTAGTGCGGTCCTGTACCTATTTCGATCAGTTACGATCGACTCGGTACCCCGGCTTCGTTGGGACCAATCAATCAGAAAGGTTTTCGCGTTTTGGGAAAACGCTGAGTCTCCGGACCTGCGCTGATGATTCCCGCATCTCCTGAAACCATTTTCATCCCGATCGGTCCATCCGCGACGGAGAAAAGTTTGTTCGAAGAGACGATGAGTGAGACATAATGGGCGTGGCGTGTTAAGGGCTTGGGTAAACGTCCTGCCTGCAACTCTATTACTAAAATTGTCGATTATGTGTTCTACACTGAACAGAATCATCAAAAACGATTAATAACAGCGACAATAATAGCAACAATAATTATTATAATAATAAAGATTTATTATCTTAAATATCATAAATGAACAAATAAATAAACACTATTCAATAATAGTAACCTGCCTATAACTGTAGATTAGTTCATTATAATAATTATAGGAAGACAAATAATAATAATATTATTATAATCAATAATTATTAATAATTCATAATAATAATTATTATTAATAATAATATCATCATTATTATTATCGAATAGGAATAATAATTATAGGGACATTTCATTGTCAATAGGAATTATTACTAACTGGAATATTATCAACATTTAAAAATCCTCATTGAAATTATTTTGAAACACAAATAAAAAATCTGTTAATAATAATTGTATTATTATAATAATAATTATAGTGCATTGAGTTACGCAGAGCAACTGAAATTTCAGATATAACGTACGTGGTTCGGACGTCTTTCGAGCTACCCGATAATTACGTAAGTGGATTGGCGTAGTTTATACAGAAACACGAACTGCATCGATCGACGTTGAAATTGACGTCAAATGAGAGAGAAAGAGGGAAAGGAAGAGGAGAGAGCGGGAGAGGGAGGAGGAGATTGGGAGAGGACGAGATGAATAACACGTCTCTAATTATTGTCATGTATAAATAACTATCTACGCATATCTACCAATGTACCAAAACGTGGCGAGGTCAGAGGGGCGGCGAGCGGACGGAGACGAGGAACTGCGCGTTCCGAGTGCACGTGTATTCGAAGATGCGTGCTCGATGAGGTTTCAAGCTAGCTGCCAAAATGTGATAGTACGTATTAGTAACGAGCGGCATTAACGTCACTGTCCAGCCAAAGTGATTCTCGTTTTTCGGCCAAGACACTGACGAAGAACGTGCTCGTTTCATTTACCGCAATTGGGGCGCCTTTTCTTTTTTTTTTTTATTGGAGTGCCGAATAATTGTAACGATTGCGAGGTAGAATTAAATTTGGAAGAAAATTGGGCTTATAAAAAATTGAGTTTGAAGACGTGGCGCCGATCGTGAGTGAACTAGGACGCCAGAAGGCACTGCTATCGCGTGGCGTGGGCAGCTAGTGAACGCTGTTGTCGTCTGGCGCCACCTGTAAGCGCCGCTAATGGGCGGCTAGTGCCGTAGTTACGTGCCGATTATGGGTAAGAGGCGCTACTATTGCATCGGATAGCTGGCGCCAAAATGGCGTGGTGCTAGTGGACAGCTGGAGTCGCTGTGGCGTAGTCCGTGTAGATGGCCGACTCGGTATTAGTGGCGCCTTAGTGGACAACCGGAATGGCAACGGCGTGGCGCTAGCTGGCAGTTGGCACCGCACCGGTGTGGCGCTAGCGAGTGACTGGCACCACATCGGCATGGCGCTAGCGGGCGACCGGCACCACACAGGCGTGGCACTTGTGCACGGCTGACACCACATCGGCGTGGCGTTAGCGGGCGGCAGACATCGCACCGGCGTGGCTCTAGCGCGCGACCGGCACCACACAGGCGTGGCGCTAGTACACGGCTGACACCGCATCGGCATGGCGCTAATGGGCGGCAGACACCGCACCGGCGTGGCGCTAGCGGGCGACCGGCACCACACAGGCGTGGCGCTAGTGCACGGCAGACATCGCACTGGCGTGGCTCTAGCGGGCGACCGGCACCACACAGGCGTGGCGCTAGTGCACGGCTGGCGCCGCATCGGCATGGCGCTACTGGGCGGCAAACACCGCACCGGCGTGGCGCTGGCGGGCGACTGACACCACATCGGCGTGGCAGTAGTGGGTGGCTGGCGCTGAAATGGCATGGCGTTCAGAAGTGGCGGATGCTGATATCGCTTGGCGCGAGTAGGAAGCTTTCGGAAGCTTGTCCTCTTATCGGCGCACTTGCGCAACGCCACACCGACCTTCTCATAATCCGGCCCCGAACTGCTTGTAAATCTTGATAATTCGTTCATAGTCTCCCTAAATGTTTTTCCGTCGCATTTGTAATATCTTCGAGTGATTCGATCTTCCAGTTTTCGTGCTTGTCCACTCCCGACGAACTTGGACGTCGACAGAGAACGAATCCGACCGTATTTTTGGGTAACGAATTTATCACCACTGGACTCGGGCCGAATGCGACAATATTTTGGGGTAACGAATTTATCACCGGGACTGGGCTCGGATTAAACATTTCGTACCTCTTGATAAATTTCCAGGTTTATTTTTTCCTCATTCGATAATATTTCATAGATCGATAATAAATGTAAAATTATCGTTTGTACAGATATGCAGCGTCTGTAGTAATCTGCAAATTATTCTCGATTTCGCATTGAATCCAATGCATTAATTCATTTACCATGACGATGAAAATTCTCCTGACAGTTTTTGGGTACAAATGATTACCAAATTCTTCGATGAGTATTCAAACGGGAGCGGCAGGAGGGGGGAATTCCGATTATTCATCAATCGCGTCTCGCTCAAGCGATTTATTACGTCGGCGCAATCGGAATCGTCGTACGTTCGCATCATTATTTGAACAGCTCGGCCCGATATTTTTATTTTCATATCGCTCATTTATCGGTCGATGCCATTGAAATATGCTCAATGATTTTCTTTTTTTTTTTCTTCCCTCTTTTTTACCACACGATAAGCATTAACGTCTCGATCGATTTTTCGGTCGATCGGAAGATATCACGTCGAAATTATTGGCTATAATCAACGAATGTGCTGGTTTTATCGGCACCAACATATGTGTGCGCGTACCGGGTGGGTCGGTAAAAATCGTATGTGCAAAAACTTGAAAAATGACAATTCATTTAATTTCTCAAGGTCATGAAGATCTAAGGAAAGAAATGAGATTTTCTGGAGCAATCACCTCCCACCACTTGTTGCAAAGACACAAATCGATTACCTATCGCGATATTGACGCCGCGAGAAATGACCTCGATCTGACCTTGGCGTGACCTTGATCAGATATTGGCGTGGTCTGGATCGGATCTTGGCTTGACCTTGATCTGATCATGGTCATGATCTGACCTTGGCGTGACCTTGCTCGGATCTTGGCTTGACCTTGATCTGATCATGGTCATGATCTGACCTTGGCGTGACCTTGATCGGATCTTGGCTTGACCTTGATCTGATCATGGTCATGATCTGACCTTAGCGTAACCTTCATCTAATCTTAGCATAATGGACAAACGAGTCAGAAGAAAATCATTAGAAGCCATGACCTTGACTTTTTTGAAAAAATTTGTAATAAAAACACAATTTAGAATCCTTTTTTCTCACAGAAAATTTAAATGCGATTCCGGAATGATGACACACCTTCCATCTGAATTTCGTAATTACGCGTCGGATTCAAAATGATTGCGGAATTGAAAAAAAAAAGAAAAAAAAAAGAAAAAGAATTTCATGATTGGCTCGCCAACATCCAGTTGTGCGGATGTTGCAACCTGATCAAAATTCCGTCGAAGTACTAGTAAATTCGTAAACAAGAAGCACCCTAACCTAACCTTCAAATCGTCCGGACACACTCGCGAGGTGCCAATTGTTTCGTTAAAAAACGATAAGTTTCTGTCCCGTCGAATTTGCGTTTGCGATTCATTATTTCTGTGACCTACTGCGTGTCGTCTCGTAAGGTGGATAAGGCATGTGAAGTTTGGTCAAGCAATTTAATGTTCGTCGTGAGAACGGCTGATCGGGAAATGCGAAGTGGCTTTGTGAATGCGGCGCCATATTGGTCCGCGATTGGCGCGGGAAATTCAAATTTCCGATATTCATTTTGTTTTCAGCATATGAACAGGTAATTGAAAAAAAAATGCTTTCTTCAAATTCTTTCTCCGATGTGTCGAAAGAAAAGTTAAGAAATAATGTTTTTCAAAATTCACTTTCTGCCGCGACAGAAGTACAATTTATACAAAGTATTTTTTAATTGTTTTACGACAAAAATTGAAAAAAAAATGAAACACTATATTCGAATTTTTTTCTGACCTCCCACTTATGAAATTATGAAAACTAGCGTGATATTATTTTAGTAAATATTTTTCTGACACGTCATTAAAGATAAAAAACTTTGTACTCCTAATTGTGTTTTGACTGAAAAAAGAAGAATGATGTATTCACATTATTTTGGGAAATCCTCCTTGCAATATCTCAGAAGGAAATTTCGGAAATATTATTGAACAAAATTTACTTTTTCTCATATTAGTCGAAAAATGACAAAAAATATTTTTGTAACTTTTCCGTCTGACTTGTGGCACGAAAAATAAAAATTTTATTCCTAACTTTCTAGCACGTAACAATAAGTATGACTAAATATTATTATTAAAAATGTAAATTATAACTTGGCAGAAAAAATCATGAAAAATTAATAATATTGATTTTTACCCGACTGGTCTACAACAATAATTGATTTTTTTAAATTTTCTTTTCGACCAGTTATAATAAAAAATTCGTAAAATTATATTCAGAATGTTTTTTTCTGACTTGCTGCAGCAAAAATGAAGATTTTATTTTTTTGTAACTGGCAGTTCAGCGCTTCTTACGAAAAATTAAGAAAAATATTCTTCAAAATTTTCAGTTTGATTTATGAAAAAAAAATGGAGAAAAATTATTTTTCGCGTGTGTTGATTTCGTGCTTTACGTTGCGACGAAAAAAAAAACACGATTGTGAAAAAATTCGCAATTCCGGGCAAATGATTATCTCAGCTGTATTGTGGATCGTAATTGGAAAGTTCGATTGCCGAGACGAACTCGAAGTACCTATACTCGTTTTGTTCGGGTGAACGAACCCAAATCGCTCATTTACGTCAGGTCGAAACCAAACGGAACAAATATTTTCCAGATGTGCACAGCGTCTCCGTGTATGTTTACCGTATCATCATTCGACTTTTCCGCAATAATTTTAATGTCGTAAGGAATTCTCCTTTTTTTTAGCACAGTGTCGCTGACAGATAACAGCGCACGGAAAAGAGAGACTCGTGGAACAAGTGGAAGCGCATCTGAGGTCTCTGAATGCACGGTGCCCGATTAAGGACATTGAGGATTATTATGCAAGAAAAAAATAATTTTTTTATTTAGAAATTTTTTTTTATTTGGAAATTTTTTTTTATTTGGAATTTTTTTTTTATTGGGAAAAAACATTTCTAAATTCGTAAACGAATTACCGCGCATATTCAAAATAAATAAATTACCGAGTCATTAAAAATCTATAAACGATACGTACGAAAAAACTGTAAATAAATTGCCGAGAAATCAGTAAAAGCATCACTCGAAAAATCAGTACGAATGGGAAATGCATCCGTTGACACATTGGCGAAAAACATAAAATATTATATTAAATAAAATTATGAATTATTAAATTTAATTAATTATCAAATTATTAGATTAATTTATATTAATTTAATTAATTTAATTAAATACGAAAAAAAATGTGGACACTATTGAGTGCCTACTGTGAAAAAAAAGCATAAACAAATATTTTATCGTGAGGGGAAATATACAGTAGTTTTTCCCCTCACGATGTTTTATGGAAGATTTTTTTAAATATTGAAAGTTTTTTGAAATATGACCGAAACATTATGGAAAAATTTGAATAAAAAAAATGCTTTAAATCTGAAGCCAATATTTTTTTCATTATTCAAAAAAAATGGATGTGGATATATTTAAACGAAAGGAATATTTTTTTAAATACAAAATAAAATTTCAACATACGAGAAAAAAATGTGGTCACCATTGAGTACTGTTAAAAAAAAAGAATAAATACATATTTCATAAAACATCGTGAGGGGAAAAACGACTGTAGTAAAGTGAGAAGATCGATAACACTGATCAATAAAAAAATATTGATCTATCATGAACAAATAATTCAAGAAAAACAATAGAAAGCGTTAATGGGGAGGAAAAATACAATCCTTGTTAAATTACACGCACTGTTAGAAAAGAAAAAAAATCGCGCAAAATTATTCTTACCAGGTTTCGAGTGCGCAATTTTTCTTCGTTTACATTTGTAATCGGCACTCATACGGATGGTCGTTACACCTCCATGGTATCTCTATCCTATGAATATATTTCAATTCGCATCTTTCCTTTTTTTTATCTCTTTTTTTTCCTACGTCTTGTTCGTCTTCGTGCCTCCGCGAGTAAAAACACCGGCGAGACCGGACGGCGAAAAACATTTAGTATTCGCGAGATGCAGTTGACATCCGGTTAACACCGCTCCTATATCGAGTCTCCGCTGAGTTTCTCTCTCTCTCTCTCTCTTTTACTTCTCTCTTTTCACGCAATTTTAATTTTTTTTTCGTTTATTGTTAAGACTCGCGGAGGTTCCCCAAGCAACCGTGTTGCCGGATTGACCTTGAAGAACCGTTGCAACGATTGCACCGCAAAAAAGTCATCTACTGACCAAAAATTAAAAAACGAACAAATTTTCTGCCTCTCGAATTTTTAGCAATTTTTTAAATAAATTTTTATATCATTGTCACGTACAGCTTTCGAAAATTGTAATAAAGAAAAGGAATTTTTTTTCTCGGAATAAAATTTCGAAAACCCGGTAAAAAAACTACGAAATACAATAACAATAAAAATAGAAACTTAAACAGAAATATATAATAATGATAATAACTATCATAAAAGTAATAATAAATAATAATAATCGATAATAATATTAATTAGTAGAAAAAAGAAAAAAAAATATGATGAAAATAGTTTCGATACAATAAAAAGTAAAATAATACTTACACAGGGTGTCCCAGAACTCAACATCCAACCGAAACGGGGTGACAGGATTGATTGTAACCATCATGAGAAAAATCAGAAAAAAATCTATCCTATGCAGTTCGAAAATTATGGGCATCAAGAAAAACCTAGAAATTTGGTCAAACTGTAACCATTTTTCGGTTATTGTGGTTACTTTTTATTTTTTTTTTTCATTTAAACTTTGGAACCGTAACTCTAAATAATATTTCTAGAACCACAGTCAAAAATAAATTCATAGTTCAACAAATAGTCTTAATTTTAGAAAATTTGGGGCAATTGTGTCATTATTTTTTGACTGTGGTTCTAGAAATATTATTTAGAGTTACAGTTCCAAAGTTTGAATGAAAAAAAAAATAATAAAAATCAACCACAATAACCGAAAAACGATTACAGTTTGACCAAATTTCTAGGGTTTTCTTAAATGCCCATAATTTTCAAACTGCGTGGGATAGATTTTTTTCTCATTTTTCTCATGATGGTTACAATCAATCCTGTCGCCCCGTTTCGGCTTGACGTTGAGTTCTGGGACACCCTGTATAATTATAATAATATCGTTAAAAAAAAAAAAAACAAAAAACCAAAACAAAAAAAAACAAAAAACCAAAACAAAAAAAACAAAAAACCAAAACAAAGAAACAAAAAAAACAAAAAACCAAAATTTAAAAAAACAAAAAACCAAAACAAAAAACACTAATACAAAAAAACCAAGAAGCAGAAGAAAGAGAGGGAGAAAGGAAACAAGATACATTGTATTTCCCTGGCAGCGCTCGAAACATTTTCTCTCTCTCTCCCTCTCTTTCCCCGAGCTCATCGTTTCCAACCGTCGCTGCACACACTTCGAGTACAACAAATCCGATGATTCACGTTGCTCGTGCCTTACCAGCCCGTACACTACGAAAACCCCGGGATAAGCCGAACTTTATCAAAAACCCGTGAGAAACGATTGTAATATTATTTGTGTGCGGGGGGGGGGGGGGGGGGGGGGGGGGGGGGGGGGGGGGGGGGGGGGGGGGGGGGGGGGGGGGAGGGGATAAATACATCGGACAATGGATGGTGCGAATGGACATCCTTCGAGGGCCAAGCATGTCGAAATAAATTCGAGCGCTGTGGGATGAAGAGTGCGGTGAGTATGAAAAGAAACTAAAGTAAAGAGAGAAAAAGTCCTCGGTGAGTTCCTCGAGGGGTGGGGGGGTTCAGTCGGGACGATCGTGTGGCGAGTTGCAATAAAGTCAGCCTCGCGTGTAAACTTATCCGAAGCACATACCGCGTTTTTTTTTACGACGCGCTTTGCCGACGTTTATTATCTGACACTTTGGCGAAAAAAAAAAGGAGAGCAAAAAAAAAAAGTAACGACCGGGAGGGAGGCTGCGAGAAAAGCAACAGGATAGGAGAAACGGAAGGAAAAAAAGGCTTTTTACGAGCCCGCAAAGATTTATGAAGAAAAACAAAAAAAAGAACGAAAAAAGAAAAACCAAAAAAAAAAAAACAAAAAAGAAAAACTTTGACTGCTTCGTGAAAAAACCTGAAACAATATTTTTCGTTCGTTTCGCCAGAACCATAGTATTCGAATATTTGTACGATTTTCCAGTTTTTTGAATAGTGTGGAAAAACCAGAAAAATGGGATTTTTTTTTGGGTAAGAGTGGTAATTACAAGACGTGAACGGCGTGCCGTTCGCCGTGTCACTGAGCTCCTCGCGCGTTGCTACACCTATATACGCGATCTCCCCACCCCGGCCGCTGACCACTTCCCCCACTTGGCGAGCTTCCCCCTTACTCTACCGCGCGGCGCTAGCCACTGCGCCGCGGGATCAGTAGTAAAATAGCCCGCGTAGAGAAAGGTACTCTCGCGTAAAGTTGTAACCGTGGGGGTTGCACGAGGTCCGAACATCATCAGAGAAAAGAGAGAGAGAAAGATCGCGTTGAGATCACGGATGAGGAAGACGTTTGATGGAGAGGGAAAGTTTGGGGGATGAATAATCGAGGATCGGAATAAGGGGCTCATTGGCTCGGGACGGAAAGAACGAGAGAGAGAGAGAGAGAGAGAGACCCGTCGCGCGCCGAGATCTCGCGCGGGCCATGACGCGACTGTGGTGGGGGTTAACGGCACACAGCTGATGCGGCGAAGTACCCGCAACGCCCGGGAGAGCGAGAAAGACGGGGTTGTGTATAGACCAGTGCAGTATCGTTGGATCGCGAGTCAGTAGCACATGAGCGCTCGCACTACGAGCATCGTGCCGAACATTTTTTTATCCCTTGCTCTTTCTCTCTTTTTTTTCTATTTCCTTCTCTCTCTTTTTATTATCTCTCTATTTCTCTCTGTACGTACTTACGTGTACTTTTGCATACACGTATATGTTTGTAAAGCTGAGAATCTTCGAGGGAGATAATTGTGGATAAAATGTCAGCCGATCGACCGTGATCTATTTGAATATACGGGCTCGAGATATTTTCATGTGAATTTTTTTTGTGCGCTCGTCGCGGACGAGTTCGTTATACCTCGGCGAATTTTCTCGACTGGGAAAACACGAGGTTCGAAGTGTGCGCGAGGACAAAAAAAAAGATTATAATTTTCGACGAATCCGACGATAACTTTGTTTTTTTTTTCTCTCTCTCTCTCTCGAGGTGGAAGGAAGAGAGAGAGAGTGGGGTTGATTTACCTGATGAAATATCGCCGTCGAACCCCTACGAAGACTTCCGGTCTCGCACGCGGAATACCGGAAGTGTACTTGTGATTCGTTCTTCCTTTCGTCCATCCCTATTCGGGAAATGTCGCCGGAAGAATAGAGTGAAGTGCTAGAGTTTTTTTTTCCGCGCGTAAAAATTGAAGAAAAAAAGAGTTTTAATAAAAAAAATAGAAAATGGTGCCCCAACAACAGGACAGTGCCGCGAACTCGGGGATGCCTCTTTTCGGCTCTCTGCTTGTGGATAAAAATTCAACTACGCCGTACACGGATGCCACACAGGTAAGAATTTGATTTTATGGATTTTTGAAAATCGGCCACCCGGTTGGTTAATTGGAACACGGATTATTTGGGAGGGGAAAAAATTCGAAAAATTGTTGACGGAAAGTAACGATTTTTTCGTTGTTGTTGTAATTCTGATTTTTCTTTTTCGTAGTAATACGAATTTTTGTGATAAAATGAGAAAAACAAATTTTTTATTTGAAAAATAAGAAATTATTTCTTCGTTGAAAAATGAAGAGAAAAATATGATAAATTAGGCAGATTAGGAGAATTATTAATAACAGTGAGATACATTGAGCAAGTACGATAAACAAATCACTGAACCCAAAAAGCAATTTAAAACAAAAAATATTTTTATTGTAAAGAATGAAAATACATTTTTTTGATTTTTTTTTAATAATTTGAAAATGCAAAATAACTGTACGAACAAATGCAAAAATATTGACAATTTTAATAACATTTTTTAATTGAAAAATACGATTTAAACGAAAATTAAGAAAAAAATGATAGAAAAATATCGTACGAAAAATTATCAATTTTCGGGTACATCCCAAAAGGAAGTAATTATTATGACGTGTCTATAACAGATTAGAACAACAAAGATAACAAATCTACGATAAATTTTTTTTCATGGTTCTAAAAGTAATTAAAAATTATCTGTAAAGATAAAAAATGGTAAAGAAGCCGATGATAGACAAAAGGTACGAATAATTGCCAAATTTTAGAAAAATTCAAAGAACGCATAGTTTATTACCAAATGTTTAAAATTAATTTAAACAATAAAAAACAAAATTACGACAACAAAAACTACGAACATTTATCAAATTTTTGAAAAATCAGAACATGTAATTTATTACGAGAAACCGAGAAAATATCGTCCAACAATTCTAAACGAAGATTTAAAAAATTATATTAAAAAAAAAACAAAGAAAAATGAATTTTTTGAATCCGCGAATTTCAAAAATTTACCTCGAAATCACGAAAAAAAACGACAAAAACCCCAGAATTCTAAACGAAGATTTTTTAAATTATATTTTTAAAAATAAAGAAAAATAGATTTTTTGAATCCGCGAATTTCAAAAATTTACCTCGAAATTACGAAAAAAAAAACCGACTGAAACCCCAATCGAGCAGTATTCAGAAATCGATATTACGTGACCAAAAATAAAAGAATTGAGCGCTATCGTCCGTTCGCAATTCGCGATTGGAAAAATTACGAAAAATAAACAAAAGCGAAACTCCATTCGCTTGTATATAGTCTTCTCCTTCGAGTCTTTTCTCCGAATTTTTATTTCACTCGTTGCTTCGACGTTCAACCTTGGCGTGCGTTGTAAATATTTTCAATCGTTTCGAGATCGTAGTACGCTACCCCCCTTTTTCTTTCTCAAAAAATCCTTCATTTTTGGGACGCGAGTCGCAGACAAGAATTTTTCTATTTCGTTCCAATCTCATGTAATGTAAAAATTTGTTTAGACTAGTGACAAACATCGATGGGACAGAAAAATTGAAATTCCAAAAAAAAATTCGTTTTCATAGCATTTTCTTGCCCACGTGACGCGTAAAGAGATAACAAAATTTTTAAAAGCGAAATTTAAATATTTGTTAGATGGAGAAAAATTACGTTTAGTTAAACGTAATTTTTACCTTAAAACTTTTACTTTAAAAATTACGTTTAACTAAACGTAATTTTTCTCTATAAAACAAATATTTAAATTCCGCTTTTTCAAATTTTGTTTTTTTTTACGTGTCACGGGAAAATGCTATAAAGAAGAAACATTTTTTTTTTAAGTTCAATTCCATAAAGTTTGACGGAATTTTTTTTTCATCTTTTGTTTAATTATTTTCATCACGATGATACCAGATGATTTTATCGTAATTTCGTGAAGTTGTGATTGACAGATATTCTAGAATAATCTATCGTATTTTTTTTTACGAATTATAAATTTACGATTTTTGCAATTATAGTGGAAAATCCTTACTAACCATAAAAAAAAGTTCGATCGATTTTCTCATGTTAAATCGTGCAAAAAACTGAGTTATTGAAACATATATATTTTCGTTGCACTTCGTGCCAATCTTCGTCGTTCGAAACTGTATAATCGATAAATCGTGTCAAATCGCGATTCTTCTTTAGGTCATCGTCAATGGGCTCGAGTGATTCCGAAAAAAAAATCAGAATGACAGAGAAAAGTAAATAATAATATTGATAATTAAACAATAAGAAATAACATAAATAAGGGATGCTGGATAACGATAGGGCGTAATAAGTAATAGTAATAATGATCTGAATAATAATAATAATAATAATAATAATACAAATAATAAATCCTAATACTATAACAACGTAAAATTCGTGAAATTTTGAAAACCGTGATTTTTTTTTCGAGTCATTGAGAAAATTTGAAAACAGCATACATTTTTTTATGTCAACGTTTGAACCATTAGTGGGCAACGAAAATTCCTTTTTTTTTTTCTATCCAGTTTGTGCTGTGAAAACGGCTCAAATTTTGACCCGTATTAGTATCGGTGATTTTTTACGACGATCTTCAGGAATTATATTTTTTATAATAATTTCGAGATGGAGAATAAAAAATGAAAACAGAATCGCGTCGTTTCAACAATGCAAATTTGAAGGTCGTTAAATTTGTCTGTAAAATGAGACAATACAAATCGAACTTTATGAAAATACTCTATCCTTGTTTAAGTTAAAGGGAATTTATATAGGAATGAGTTTGGGTTTGTTTGGGTCGTCGAATAATTAAAACGTAAAGAAAAAAAAATTATATAATAATAATAATAATCATAATCATAATAATAACAATTACGACGTACTTTAAAGCTTCATCGTACAATATTATTATTATTATTATTATTATTGATTATTAGTACTGCGATTAAAGAGGATCGAAAAAAAAATCTTTTTTCTTTAATCGCATTTGGCCGGGGAGAAATTTCGGTGAATCGGGTACGAAGTTGGCGAGAAACTTTTTGGCATATCTCTATAACGGCGCACGAGCAGGCCGCGTGTACTTTTACTTGAACGATCCCGTGACCACGAACGACGTTAAACTCGCGTTTTCTCGAGAAAACGCGAAGGGGAGGGAAAGGATGAAAAAAAAAAAAAAAAACTTGAGTGCCCGACGAAAAAGTGAAATTTCGACGTAAAGTTCGCGTTTTCTCGGAAAAACGCGAAAGAGAGGAAATGGTTAAAAAAATATTTAAAAAATAAAATGAAGTACCCGACGAATAATTTCGAAATGAGGAACGTCGTGTTTTCACAAGATAGCGATTTGGAAAATACAATATCTCGAAAAGTGATACATTGTTGCGCATGAATAATAATAACGTTTCCTCGTATTCAAATATACGTGAATTATTTTATCCAATTTGCGATATAACTTTTATTATTATACTTTGATTTTTCCATCTCCAAAGTTTATTTGGATTCTTGTTGTTTTTAATTTCGAAAAATGATCGAAAATTCATCTCGACTCAATTGAAATTAAACGGTAATGAAAAAACGTAAAATAAAATTAATCTCGTCCAAGAATTATGTGAATTAAAAAACGAAAGATAAAAGGAATTCGAATTGAAAAACGAAAAAATTGAGAAAAAAAAGAAAAGATTAGTCACGGCGTGAACTAAGAACGTAAAGGATGAAGTATTGAATTGAAAAGTTCGTGTATTTCAAATGCGTACAAGTGGAAAAACTTGGATCTAAAACACGCAAAATTACGAGGGACTCGACTTAGAATTACGTGAAATAAAAAACCCAAGATAATAAAAAAGAACTTGAATCGAAGATTCTTCAATTTTACAAGTGCAAATAAATGAAAGCTCGAATGAAAGAAAAAAAATACAAAATAAACAAAATATATGGAACTTAATATCGCGGAATAAAAAAGTTGGAAATAAATAATGCAGAATAAAAAAATCTAGAATTAAAAAAAGCAAGATAAAAAATAATCGATGTGTCACGACGCTAAAGAACGTGGAATAAATGAAAGCGTTTAATCCAAGTGAATTGATAAACATAAAAAATACAAAAAAATCCGAATTAAAATATGTGAAGTGAAAAAAAAGGAATGAATGTATCTATGTATCGTGAGATAAAAAAAAAAGGCTCAAATTTATGTCCTTCGTGAACTCTCGACGTGCTCGATCCACTTCTCAATTTCGGTGCAACGTAAACCTATGCGTCTAGGAAAAATAAATTTTCTCACCCTGTATAAAAGATTCTTGGGGAGAATTTATTTTTCCATTTTTTTTTCCACCACTCCTTTATTTCCATTCTTCCTTTGACCCTTTTTCACAAATACGTATCCTCCTACTGACACATATCGTTACTGACGCGGTCGAATAAAGATATTTGAAAAAAAAAAAAAAAATTCGGTGGAAAAGTTTTTCTGCACCGCGGTACGAAAAACACGCGTCGCGACGGTGATACGACGAGGCAGGAGATATCAAGGATGAGCTTTTGAAGAGATACACGCGAAGAGCCCAGTTTTCTCTCAAAGAGTTTGTCTGTTCGTGCACAACACACACACACACACACACACATTGATAAGATGAAAAGGGACGGAAAAAATGTGAAAATAATAATAATAATAATAATTGTGAAAAAAAATGTAAAAATAATAATTATTATTTCTCGTAAATGATTGATGATTATAAACTAAAATAATAATAATAATTCTCGTAAATAACTGACGATTACAAACAAAAATAATAATAAATGCAACAATAAGATAAATAAGTATGAAAAAAATTAAACTAATTCAATTGAGTAAATCAATGAATGCAAACTAAAAGAAAAAAGTAAATATATAAATAATCGATTCAATGCAAATAAATCGTGGTTGTGATCATTCCAATCATCGTAAATCGTTAAGACACAGGCCATTTTTTTTTATTTAGTCACCTTTATCGAGGTAACGAAAAAGAAACATTGGACAAAAAGCAAAAAAAAAAAGGATTTTGGATATACGAGTATAAAATTGAAGAAAAAATACGTGAAGAAAGATAATGACAATAATCATAGTAATAAAAGGTTCGAGAAATTTGACAAAAGTCTTGACGTGAGAACGAGAAGTGAAAAATCGAAAAAAAAAAGTTTTTTGGATATAGGAATACGAATATAAAATTGAAGGAAAAAAAACGTGAAGAAACAGTGCTAATAATTATAGTAATAAACGGTTCGAGAAATTTGAAAGTCTTGCAGGACGAAAAAAAAGTGACACAAAAACGAAAAAAAAAAAAAAGATTTTAAATGCACAACTATAAATAAATAAAAAATAATTTAAGGAAATATATAAATATGAATATAAATTCGGTAAAAAGCGAGATGCGAAACAAAACGAAAATTATCCCGACAGGAGAAAATTTGTAGGACGGACCGCGAAGCGACCAAACGCGCCTCCGAAGCAGGTTCGATTCCTATCGTTGTCCCCGAGTTGCCTCGACCAATCACATCAAAGACGAACGACACACACGTAAGGCCATCCTCGTCGGTCCCCAACTCCTTCTTTGCTCTTTCTCTCTTTTTCCTCTCTTTGTTTCGTGATGTTTTTTTTTTTTTTGGTTTTTTCTGTTTCTGCCCTGTTCGTCCTACTGTTTCGTATCTCCGTTTCTATCTGTGTATGCGTGTGCGTTGTGTTGCGTGGTCGGGACCCGAGCACGTTCGTACTCGCTCGACCGCTGATTTGTTTTGGGTCGTCTCGTACTCGTAGCCGCGACGCGCGAAAGGAACCATAGCTGAGCCACGAATACAAAAAAAAAAAAAAACGTCCACATTAAAATTGAGATAAAAAGTTGTGGAAGCGTATCTCGAGATCTGGGCGAGCCCCGACGGAAAATATAATGTCTGCGCGATCTGCAGCCTGGCACGAATACTCGGGAATATTAAGGTGGTGACGATGATGATGATGATGATGATAACTATGATACTGATAATGATCTTAATAATTAGTTAAAAAAATTAAAAAAAAATTGTAACGATAATTTAATAATGATAATGACGATTATGATGATGATGATGATGATGATGATGATGATGATGACGATGATGATGATGATAATTATGGTGATGATAATTATGGTGATGATGATGATGATTATTATTATTATTATTATTATTATTATTATTATGATGATTATTATTACGATGATGATTATTATGATGATGATTATTATGACGATGAGTATTATTACGATGATTATTATGATGATGATTATTACGATGATGATTATTATGACGATGGGTATTATTATGATGATGGTGATGATGATGATGACGTTGATGATAATCGTGATGATGATTATACCAATACTACTGATAACGATATTAAAAAACAGTTATAGAACATAATAAATTGTAACAGTAATTGAACAATGAATATGATTATGACGATGATAGTTGTCATAAATCATTGTTGCTTTTACTATTGTTAATATGTATAATTAATTATGAACAATAAGGGAGCGATACTAATAGTAATAATAATATAAATACCACAGCAATGATAGCGCGCTTCGTAAACAAAAATTTCTTTATCAATTGACGATAACGTTAAAAAAAATAACGTTACGGAACAACAATAACAACGCAAATGAATAATGCAATAAAAACAATGATCCTCGTCTTGAAAACCGATTCTATCAATATTCCAAATGTTTAATATTGGGAGGTCGACGGAATTGTTGAAAATTGAGGTTTCGGCGCTCGTTTCAACGATACGTGGCGATGGAGATGGTTCGATTCTTCGTCGACCTTTTATGGCCACTGGGAACATTTTTCTCCGTTTTTTTTTTTTTTTTTTTTTTTCGTGTCTGCGACACGTCGATCCCTAACGATCGTACCTCGTAATCTGTACGTCCTAATTTTTTTTCTTCTTTTTTTGCCTTCGAATTCATTTTCCTCGTTTTCGTTCGGCCATCAATTAGAGAGAAATTGATTGGACCTCCGCGAGAAGAAAAAAAAACAAGATTTCGAACGACTATACGACTTCGTCAGTGTCGGTCGTTGCGAATTGATCGACATAAAAAAAAATCACATTTGTCGTTGCTACTGTATTTGACCTACTTTTTTTTTTATTATTGCAAGGGTTTATTTGAATTTTTTACTTTTTACTAAATTTCACTCGGTTTGGTATCAATAAAATATATAAATAAATTATCCATTCAATGTATTTGTTTTTGTTACCTGTTATTTGTCATTACTGTTTTTCATACCTTGAGATAACCAAAATTGTTTTAAAAAATTGTACGAATTTCGGAAATCGCAGTTTTTCATTTTTCGTTATATTCATGAATATCCATATACGTGTTGAGAGATAAAATTAATGAGTTGTCGTGTTATTATATTTGACGCAGGTTTGTCATTATTGTTATTATTCTGGGTACTATTTTTTATTTTATTTTCATTGAATTCCTTAAAATATAAAAATATTACGATTAAAAAAGATTTATTGTTATTATTACTATTATTATTTTAATACTGTTTTTTAAATAATAATAATAATGATTACTATTATTATTATTATTATCATAATTATTCACATCGTGGCCCAGTAAAATACATTTTCAGAAATTCCAAAAATGTTCAAACCCAATAAAATGTTCCAAAATCAATAAAAATATAACACACATGTTTAATATTATTCACGCCCAACGTAAATAATAATTCGTGTACGGGAAAATAATTATCGAGTGAAAAATTAAGTAAAAAAAAAACGTCGGTTACTGATCCCGTCATGGATACCACGCGATCGAGGATGTTGCAAAAACAAAAAAGAAGGAAAAAAAAAATTTTCCCGTAAAATTGATCAAGCGACGCGAACATCTGTCTCTCTCTCTCTTTCTCTTTTTCACTCCGTCTGTCTCTATCCACCTATTTGTGTATACATTATTATATACTGGCCCCGGAATTTTGCTGGTTTTTTCCTTTCGTTATTTCTCGCACTGAGAAGAGCGACCCGCGGGGGGAGGGAGGGGGGGGGGGCTTGCGGCATTTATTTGTCCCATTTTTGCCCTTCGTTCTTCGGGAATCGTTGCAGATGACGCGAAGGAGGTAAAAGTGAGACGGAATCGAAGTGGATTTTGTGCGCGAGGAAAAGACGAGAAAGAGAGCGATCGGAGGCGCGGCGGCGGGAGGGGGGGGGGGGGGCTTAACATGCCGGACCGGTCAATTATATCTTGGGATTTTAATGGTTTTTGCCTCTAATTCTAGAGCTCTCTCTTGCCCTCGAAGATGACGACTGGGTCTTTTAGGTGTAGTCCCAAATCGCTTATTTTTTGTTGCGGCGGAGGGGCGGAGGGGGGGGGGGAGGCTGACAGGTCCTTTTTTTTCCTCTTGTCCCTCCAGGGATAAAAATACGCACGGATACTTTGGTGCCCGCAGAAATAATTATTATTTAGGATAATTCGGGAATTGTTATTATTGATTTTTTCTTTTGTTTTTTTTTTCTGTTTTTTTTTTTTTTTTAATTAAAAAACGAGGTCGTCATTTGATGACGAAACGTATAAATCGTTGCGATAGGATTATTTTCACGGTAGACAATATTTTATTTATTAACATTGACGATGGATTTGCTGGTTTTTGCTCGACAAAAATTAAAAAATGAAAGAAAAAATGAAAAAAAAAAAACGAATGACGCGAAATTTATTTGAGGAGGAAATACATAAGCGTAATTCGCGAGACCGATGAAAATTCGTTCGAAATTCCCTCCCCTCCCCTGTCCCCACTCTTCGGCTCACTTTTTTTCCCATCTGTGACCCGGAGACCACAAAAACTCGTTTACATCCTTACGAAAAAAGTTTATAAAAAAAAAAAAAAAATAACAACATTTTCACATGATTTTCACGTCGAACGTGATTTTTCGTTCGTGCTCGGTCGCTCGGTTGATTGGTTGGAGTTTGAGCCGGCTGACTGGTGAGGCAGACCCGTTGTGCAAAATACGGTGACGAAGCTTGCGGTCACGTATACAGGGCGGTTTATAGCTGAACTTTTCTCCGCCTCGACAGTATTAGGAAAATAATGTTGAAAAAATTTATTTATTTTCATAACAAAAAAATGGTGTTCTCAAAAATGTTTCTCGAAAATAAACTATCGACAAACAGGGATTATTTGAAGGAATTTTCTTGTAAACTGAATTTTGAAAAAAGGTACATCTGTGTATTCAGTTTTTTGGTTTTGAAGACACGTCACCTCGTGAATATCCATAATCCAGTTTTTTCATTGAAGCTTACATTTTTTAGTACCTACATTTTCTTCTAACGTTGAAAGTCCCTGTCAAAAAATCCGGGTCAAGAACTTTCAGCTATCTCTTTCTCCTAATCGTGTCGCACGATATAGCTTCTACTTCGCCTTAATGTTGGTAAAGTAAAGAAAAAATAAACACCTTTCTAGTTGCAATAATAGTAGTAACAATCGCAACAACAACAATAATAATAACTATAATAATAATAAAATAAGTATAACAATAACAATGATAATAATGTTTCAATAAAAACAACAATGAGAGCATCGGGGTGGGGTAGGAAACCCGAACTTCGATTGACCAGAAGGCTCAAAATTCCGAATTTGAATTGACCGAAACTACAAATTTCGTCATTTTTTGGGTTTGTTTGGGTTTGTTAAAAATCAAGGATTTTTAATCAAATTAACCCACCCAAACAAATTTCGTAAACCTTTACGGAATTTTTAGTGTCGGACTTTCAAAATTCTGAATTTTGAGCCATCTGGTCAATCGAAGTTCAAGTTTTCTACCCCACCCCGAAAGCATCGATAATAATGAAGAAAGAATAAAAACAGCAATAACTAAAATAAAAATAGCGACATTAATAATAATAAAAATAAAAATAATAATAATAAAACAAGAATAACAGCAATAATAATAACAAGGAAATAATGATAAAAACAACATTGATAATGGTTACGATAATGATTGATGCTACATTAATGATAATAATTATAGAATCATTGCATAAAAAAGTGTTTGGCGATTTTATATTCCGTCTGTTCATCAGGAGGAATCATGGTAGTTTTGGATCAGACTGTACATGTGTAGTGCGTTGGCGCGATGTAAAACGATTTGCAGACGGCAATTACGACGATTTTCATCTCTCTTCGTCTCTCTCCCCCTCGCTATCTCTCTCCCTCACTTTTTTTCTCTCTTTCTGTCTTTTTCTCTTTCCCTCCCTCACTAGCGTCGCGACGATGCATTGCGAGTTTGCAAACGGATCCTGTATGCGGATACTACAGGGCGACCCTCCCGTCTTTTCCACTCTTCGAGTACGTTAAACTGAGTGACGCTCAATCCAGAAATATTACTGAATTATTTTTGGGTCGTACGAAATATTTAAGGTCATACGAAGGTCATTGCATGTTATATGGTTTAATGCGTTTAGCTGCTGGCTTCAATTTGCCAAATAAAAAATTTATTGATCGATAAAAAAATGTTGTCTTTGATAAAATCGAAAAAAAAAATTAATATATTTTACTATATCCGTGAGTGTTTGTACGAAACGTTCAAATTCCGTTTTGTACTTTTTTGTAGAGTTTTCGGACTTTTGAGTCCGACAGAGATATTCAGGTGGTTCGTTTCTCGTGACACACCCTGTAGATACATACGTACTCTACACGTATAGGGTGTATGAAAAAATTGTTACCCCTTAATATTAATATTTAAAAGTTTTTTCACTCCGATTTTCCCACTTCCCATGATAATTGCTAATAGAAAACGAAAAATAAAAATGATAAAAAATATTTTTTTGAAAATTGATAATGAAAGTGGAAATTAATAATGGAAATTAAAAATTAAAAATTAGTATCGCATTACTAATCTGAAAGGATGAAAATTAAATGAAATCCGAAGATGATAGAAAATAAAAAAAAACTGTGATGTTTGCAAGAAACTGCAAAGTAAATGATTTGTCATTGAATTTCGATCGCAATATTGATTTTCAAAATTTTCATTTTATAGATTTGATCTACGAGAATCACCGAAACATTTTTTAGCATTTCTACTTATCGATTTACAAGAAACCTGCAATATATAATTTTAGAAAATAATTAAAATGAGACATGGAAAAACAAAAATTATTTTCAACCCCCATTATTTTCCACGATTTAAAATTTGTTAGATTTTCCTGCGGGGATGATGCTTCGTCACGCAATTTTTTTTTTTTACATATTTCATTTTCATGATCATTCAAAATTATATTTCGTAGATTTGGGATGTAAATCGCTGAATAAAAATTGCAAAAAAAATCTGCACAATTTGCGTGGATGCAATATAAAAATTGAAAAACGAAAAAAAAAAATAATCTTCGTTGCGTTATCAATGATGAAAACTTGAACGTCATTCGTGGCCACCAGTTGGTGCCGAAAAAATCTGGTGCTCCTCATCTCCGTTTTCATGGCAATTAAAAAATGTCGAAAATCAACCAATCACTCGTAGTCTGTCAGACACGTGTTTTCCTTCGTTCCTACGTACTTTTCCCTTTTTTTTTGTCTCCGCATTTTTCACGCGTTCAAATTGTGCGTCTCCGTCTGTGCGTGTGGGTGCATTCAGCCTTGAAGCACGTGTGCATCAAACGTGCCACAATTTTTTTTTCTTATCCTCCGTTTCTTTTTCCATTCACTTTTTTTTTGTTTTTTTTTCCTTTTTTGAATCTGTTTCCCCGATGCTCGGAACGCAGTCGGGATCTAAACGTCCTGCAATAATTATTCTCCCTCTCCCTCTTCGTCAGTATTTTTTTTTTACTTTTTTTTTCTCGCTCGATTTTTTTTATGTCAAGACATTTTTTTACGACAGTAATTACAATAATCACAATAATTACGTAATTACATAGAAATAGCTTTTGCCTTCGTTACAATTTGGTTCCAATGATTTTTGAAAGATAGTTTCTTATGGGTAGAGTACCATGTCTCTATAATACGATAAGTGAATATTTATAATAAAAATCTTGAGTTACATCTATGTTAAACTACACTAAAATCCGTTCAATAGTTTTCCCATAATCGAATAGTAAAAAACCCAGAATTTGGAACTAATTATCATTCCAAATTTCGGCTAATTTCGAAAAAAAAAAAATTCTTTTCCACTCATAAACGAACATATCAATGAGTAAAAAAAAAAAAATTGATTCGAAAGAATTCGAAATTGAAATTATTGATAAAAATCATTTTTTATCAATTCCAACTAACAACTTTGTTAATAATAATAAATCTACAAATTATTTATTACAGATAAATATTTATTATATTTATGAACATATGCATTATATCTAAAAAAAATTATCAACACGCCAATACCCAATAGTACATGATATTTACAAATTGATGACAATTCATTGTAATATCATTTTGTTTGTTTGGGTTTGTTTGGGTTACTTGGATTTTGAGTCATCATTCGAATCACTCGATTTTTGTAACCCAAAAAAACTCTTCGGTATTCTCGTTTGGGAATGTGGAACAAAACGTTTTCCTATTGCTCGAAATTAATACCCCCCCCCCCCCCCCCCCCCCCCCCCCCCCCCCCCCCCCCCCCCCCCCCCCCCCCCCCCCCCCCC